>ML284785.1:0-41413 GCA_005239495.1 Nicotiana undulata
TGGTTGCTTAGCCTTACGTCGCCCTTCCAAAGCATCTCAGGAAGGCGCCGCGTAACAGGTTGTGTGACAGCTTGCCACGCTACATCCCAACCGTTCCCATTTTCTTTGCTGCGGTACAGCTGTTGGAAATCTCCTTTGTCAGTGACCATCGCCCGGTGGTAATAATCTTGAACTGGAGAAGGCTGGTGAGCTGTCATGTTGGATATGATTGAGCTTCCATTCACAATAAACATAGTAGCTGTAGTCTTATTGAAAACTAGCCTTACATTATTGTGGTTTATAGTCTGAGCATTCCAGTACCCCAAATCAGGAGTTCTATAAGCAGACAGAACCACATTCCCATCCATTTGCATCTCTAATCTGTACTTTCCCGTCGAGTAATCCACTGTTCCATTGGCATTAGAAAATAGCTTTTGCCCCATAACAAGAACTTGTCCAGGCAAAATAGTATTCGTAGGGAATTCAAAGCTTTCCCACAAGACTCCTGAGGATGTATTTCTCAGGACAAAATTTCCATGATCTTGCATAGCAGCATAACTTGTGCCTGTACCATTGTACAAAACAAACTCTCTCCCATCAGAGTCTGTCAACACAAGGTGTCCGCTCAATGTTAGAATAACCTTCGATCCGACATGAACTAGATCATCGCGATTGGCTGACCATACGAGAGTTTTCTTGGGTATTTTATCAAACCAAATGCCAACAAGGAAGAGTCCAGTGCTAAGATTGTAGAAACCAAAGGCAAAATCTCCGGAGGGTGAAAGCCAGTGTGAAGATTTATTTCCAGCTGTGATGTTGGAACCAAGAGATACAGTATCTCTACTTTCTTGAGAAAATGAGAATATAAAGGTAAGCTGAAATAAGAGAGTCCGTAACAGGATTCTCCAAGAAACCATTGTTACACATGAAAATACCAAGAATGAGCAAAGTAAGATACAAAAACTCTTGAGACTTGCATATTATAATGTAGATGGTATTCTTTTTTTCCACATTGGAAAATTGTGAACTTAGACTAGTATCCGAATTGACTCAATAAGGAAATATAAATAACCCAACCCACCTCACTGTATGACTGTACTATGCCTTTCGAGTTGAATATATGATATGGGCGGCAAGGCAACCAATGCAGAGGACTCACATATTCATCTGCATCTTTTTTCTTTAGAAGAATTATGCGGTCCTTAAAGAAAGTGTAGTGAGAGCCATAGCTCCTAAATTCTAGCTCCTTTATTAGGCTTTCTGCACTAGAAAACAAAAAAGGATCAACAAATGTTAAAGTCATAGCTGAATGGTCGTTTGATGACATTGAAATCATTATATAGATCAGAGGGGTTGGAATCATATGTATGTACCCACTCGCTGGGAACTTATAATATCCGATAGCCACAATAATTCAATTATATTTATCAGCCTAAAAGATATTAGAATGGTCAACTCCACCCAGTCTCATCCACATTTCCTCTTCCACAATTTATCGCGCACCCACACAAAAGAAACTCCACTACCCCTTCGCTGGTAATACTCATGTCTGATCACAAATTCCTCGTGATCACTTATGGTAATCGTCACTATTTCTGGCAAACTCTTACCGATCAAAAGAACATTTTGCTTTCTTGCTGAAAATTTTGGTATTTTTGTTGTTTCAACTTTTGACGAGCATACTTTAAAATTTCTATTTTTCTAAATTTTTAATAGGGTCAAAATATAAATAATGTTTTTAAAAAGGTCCTTGCAGCATAATTTCTTATTAGGTTTTATACTAGAGCCTTTTGATCTAATTTCGGGAAAAACCGAGAACTCATTTATGCAACGTGGACTTCTCGTATTTTCATAAAACACTATTGTTTAGTGCTAATTAGCTATCTATATATACCATTTGCCATATTATGGCTTATAGATACGTTTTCTGTTGTTATAAGATGTATTTGATATATTTAGACTACTGTATTTATGAATACAGTAGGAAAAATAGGCGTGAATCATGAAAGTCTAACTAATCAGTTGTTGTATTCAACTGTATTCAAAAGCTGTATTCTTGAATACAGTAACGCATATTCCTTAAAAAAAGGACCTTTCAACTGTTTTAAAACGGAAAGGAAATCAATTTTTCAAATAGTCTCCTAATATAACTCAACTTACACAATTATATCACCATAATCTGTATTTCTCAATTTCATGAAAGATTTTCAATCCAAAAAGTATAAAAAAACAGAGCAATCTGTGGATTTTCCATTCTCCCTTCTTTCTTTTGTTACAGTTCGTACCCAAAACTGTTTTCAGCCACGAAAAATCGAGATTGAAATCTTTTTATAATACACTAGATCTACATCCAAGTAATCAAGATCCACATCCAAGTAAAACTAATCCCAAGTGGGATACTACAAGTTAGAAGCCAAGACAACATATTGGCAGCGATGATGTGTTATTTTCGGTCAAGTTGAATTAGCAATGAAGTTTATTCAGCATATGCCGATAACAATAAGCATTAACACAAATATGGCAATTGAAAAAATTTGGCAAGATTCTGGCAAGTACAATTCGATTTTGTCTATGGCAAGATTTTGCTTGCGTCATTATTAATTATTCATTATTTTTTTGTATATTGTATTCATGGTAGGAGTTGTAAATGATAGTAGATGTATTTAGGTGTATTTGGGAATTTTTACCTGACCTTCACTGTTGTGCTTTTATATTTTTTATGTATTTCAAATACATGTATTCATGTGTATTTTACTGGTAAAAACTATTACAGTGGCTCTCACTATTTTTTTTAATGTATCAGTTGTATTTAAATGTATACATATAACTATAGGCGTATTCAGACATATTTAAATGTATACCATTGTATATATTTGTGTTGTATAATAATTTATTTATATAGATGTAATAATGTATTCAAATGTATATGAGTGTATTTTTTGTAAGTATTTATACTGATCATATGTATAATGATAAATTCTTTGCAGCTATGCCTGAAGATTATTGCTCTGACTATTACAAATCAAATTCTGTTGTAATGACATACGATATGCCTGTGTATCCGCTGCCGGAACGAAATAAATGGAATATACCAGCACGTATTTCAGAGGAAGTTATATTACCATCCAAATGGAAAAGACTTCCCGGAAGGCCAAAGAAAAAGCGCGATAAGACGTTCAGCGAACTGTTGCAGCAGAACAATCAACATTCATGTAGCATATGTGGGCGGGGAGGACATAATAAGCGAACGTGTAGAAATGCTCCACGTAGGACTTAGTTCACATTCTGACTTGTATTAGTACTACAACGATGTATCACGGATTCCGGTGATATTTGAAATAATACATTTTGGATTTTTTCGTGAATAGATTCTGGATATAGTTAGTTAGTGTATTAGATTATTGTGTGAATACATAATTAAGGATACACTCATATTCTATATTCGAATCGTCTGACTCATACGAAAAAAAACTGTTATAAACATATGAATATGAGTGTATTATAAAAAGATTTCATATGTCATTCAGCAATACATAAGTCATTCATTTTTTTGAATACATCTAAATAAATCTAGATACAAAAAGTGTTTGGATTTGAGATTGTATAATCTTTCTGAATATACAAACCAAACAAATGCATCTGTATACATATGAATACAGTATGTTGAATTCTGTTGAAAACTACATGTTGAATACATTCGAATACATCTTGTTTAATACATAGTTATACAATCTGTTATATACTGTGTCTGACTTGAGTATATAAATCCAATCAAATACATCCGAATACAGCTACATATACATTTGATGCCATATGAATATACATGTTTAATAGATGTAAATACAACAGGTTGAATACATACTTAAACAATCTGCTGAATACATACTTATAGCCCCTGTATTATTCAGTTTTTGACTTGGGTATACAATCCAAATACATCTGAATACAGCTACATACACATTTGATGCCATATGAATCTAGATACAAAAAGTGTTTGGATTTGAGATTGTATAATCTTTCTGAATATACAAACCAAACAAATGCATCTGTATACATATGAATACATTCTGTTGAAAATTACCTGTTGAATTCGAATACATCCTGTTTAATACATACTTATACAATTTATTATACACTGTGACTGACTTGAATACACAAATCAAACCAAATACATCTGAATATATTTACATACATATTTGATGCCATATGAATATACATATTTAATAGATGTAAATTCAACAGATTGAATACATACTTATACAATCTGTTGAATACATACTTATAGCCCCTGTATTATTTCAATTTATGACTTGGATATACAATCCAAACGACTGAATCTGATTACATACTAATATACCTCGTTGAATACATACGAAAATACAAATGTGAAATACACTGTGTCTGACTTGAATATACACATCCAACCAAATAAATACAGTTACATACACATTTGTATAAGTATGAATATAATCTGTTTAAAAAATATAAATACAACAGTTTGAATACATACTGATAAAACCTGTAAATATTCAGTTTTGACTTGGATATACAATCCAAACGACTGAATCTGAATACATACTAATACACCCTGTTGAATACATATGAATATAACCTATTGGATACATATGAATACAACCTTAGATTAAGTGTGAATACTGATGCACAAAACAATGAAACATCGATTGAATACTTGAAATGATCATATATAAACACTGTGATTACAATGATTAAAATGAAAATATGGTTTTTTCTTAAATGAACACCATCTTCACCAAAACAATATTCATAAAACAGTATTCACATAAAACTACCTTCCAAAACTACATTCACCTAAAACTACTCTAACACTATCTTCAACGACGAATCTGACTCCCTGATTTGCCTAACAATCTTTGAGGGTGCTTCATTCTCGCTTATGGCATCAACGTCTATCTTCCGCATAGCATAGTCCCAGAGGAAAGCACCATATCTTTGACGGAGTAAATTGGCATCAAATATTATTTGTGGAACCACACCAAGAGTGCTCAGAAACTCTGCGTATGCCGCAACATGCAACCCACAATCCCTGAAAATGTAGATTGAAACAATTAAAAATAATTCATATTATTAGATTTATAAATGATACAAGCAAGAGGATTGAATACATACACATGCTCCCAGAATAGTGATAGAAATAGAGGTATATATATAATACATCCACATACAACAATAAAAGTCACTGCAATTAGTACAAAACAGTGAAGAGAACTTTGAAAATCCTTATTAATACAACTATATACAATATGAAAAGGTTAGTGTAGTAAGTACAAAATACAGTGAATGTACTTTTTGAATACATCTAAATGCATTATGCAACATACAAATCAGTGAAGCCAAAATTTGTATACATATAAATACATTTACATACACACATGCAAAATTCTATGTAATAAGTACAAATCATTGATGGAATTGTTGAATACTTCTGAATACGATATGCAAAGGTCAATTTGTTAAGTATAAATATAGTGAATTAAAATTTGTCGTATTATGAATACATCAACATACATATAAATCAAACCAACAAATAAGACGAGAAAGCCATGTATCAACTATTGCGCATATATATATATATATAAATATATATATATATACAAAAACATACAACATTAAAACCCCATTGGAGAAGGTAATAATCAGTGTATGAGGACTCAAATACAGAGGAATACATCAAAAAATACCTTTTCATCCCGTGTATCCGAGCTTTTACTTGCATCGACCTCCTTTCCCTTGACACATGAAGCTTCAGCCATAGGTGTTTTTCTCTTTTCCGCAACGAAAAGTGTTGTTTCTTTCCATAATTTCTCAACTTGGGCTTGTTTCAAAGTGTCATTGCGTAATTTTGTTCTCTTCTCTGCTGCCGCTTTTTGCTGCTGAGCCTGCAAATTCCAATTCCGATTGAGTGATTTGCAAAGAGAAAGAGGGCTCATCAAAACTGAGTACTTTGGTGGGTATACCTCTGGTAACCTTCTTGTGGGATGTTGAATCAGACATTGGGGAGATAAACTCAAGTTTTTTGTTGAATACAAAAAGAATGGTGAGTAGAGATATTCAAAACAAACAAAAATAGCAAAATTCTAACAAGTTAAATACTTACCACAACTATATATAGCAAAAAATAACAACAATTGAGAGATACAATGCAGATGGCGTGTATAAAATTAGGGTGGAGACTAAGAATGGGGAAGAACTAGGCGATGTGGGTGAGAGAAATTTTGAGTTTGAGCATCGAGTTTTCAGGGAATGGGGGAAGAGAATGGCATGTATCAAAGTAGAGAGAGAAAGAACGTGGAGTAAAATGTTTATGTGAAATACGGTAATTATGTGAGAGAAAAATCTGAAAAAGGAGAGAAAAAAAATAAAAAATAGCGTATTTAGTGGCTTAGGGGTAGGAGGTAACCAAAATTAGATATTTTGCTATAAACATTAAAAGGTATCTATAGAATATAATTTTTTAAAATTGTATTTATTTAAAATAAATAAGGTGTTAACCTTTGCTATAGGAGGTAAAAATTCCTATTTTCTTTTATCTTTGGGCCGTGTGGATCCGTGTAATAAGGAGATTTGCACAAACATGACACTCTCAGCAAAAATTGCACGGGGCGTCCTATTTGGTCGCCCTCATTTAACGTATATCAATTTTTTAAAAATTATTTAACATATATCCTAATTTTTACAACTTCAGGCGCCTCTTTCTTCCTGCTACCTGTGCGCTCCTTTCTTCCTCCTTTCTTCAGCCTTACTAACAATAGGACGCCTGAAATTAGGACGAAAAAAGAAAATCGATCAAAAAATCAGTTGACATAGTCATCAGATTATCCTCTCGGACTAGCGCCAGTATTTCCTGCCGAAATTCCAGTATTTAATCGTATGTTTAAGGAGTTTGGATTAATATGACACTTGACAATAAAACTTCAGCTTATTTAGTGCTGAAGTTTTTACAAATAAACTAAATAACGTCAGCATCTTCTTCTGAAGTTTTTTTGAAAAAGCTTTATGACAAACTAATGAATCCAGGACAAAACTTCAGCTTATTTAGTGCTGAAGTTTTTACAAATAAACTAAATAACGTCAGCATCTTCTTCTGAAGTTTTTTTGAAAAAGCTTTATGACAAACTAATGAATCCAGGACAAAACTTCAGCTTATTTAGTGCTGAAGTTTTTACAAATGAACTAAATAACTTCATCATCTTTTACTGAAGTTTTTTGAAAAAGCTTTATGACAAAACGAATTGTATACGTTCAAAACCGGGAATGACTGATCTTGAGGCTTCTACGACATTCCGAATTTAGTCTTAATATTATCAAGGCGCGGCCGAAGGATCAACTTCGAGGCGACTTCCTCGAGGATCGATGTCGAGGTATCGGCATACCTCAGAACAGACTGGAGATTGGAGCCCGAAGTAAAAATGCGCGGGACTCCCAAGAACATGTGGCTAAAGCTGACGAACACCTGCAAGAATAGTACAAGTCCGTACCAAACCATTAAATAGATGTACCAACTATTCTCTTTTGTAATAATTAAACATGTACTATGTTGGGATTCCCCCTCCTATATAAAGAGGACCCTTATCATTTCTTGCACACATAGTTCTCAATACAAGAACATTCTCTGCTTTCTAACTTCAACATTCTCCGCTGTCGATTCCTTTGATTTATTGCTTACATTTATTGTGTTTCATTTATTGTTATTCAGTTATTACTTATCATTGATCATACATAGTCGCCTTCGAGGACCTTAACACTTTCAGACCTTCATCAATCATTCACTACTGTCACCGAGCTTCGACCTCGAAGTCATATCTCTGCCAGATCGAGACCCCGACCTGAGGCAGTTTGGTTTGCATATCTTAGCTCTCTTTAACTCTTATCTTATTTCTTCAATTCACACTTAGCATTTATTGCCCAACAACTAGTATTAAAATAAATCACATATTTTTAGAATCACAAAATCAAATCTAATTGTAATTACCATTTTCAAGGTAAACAATTTGGCGCCCATCGTGGGGCTAAAAATAATAGTGATTGTTTTAGTGCTGGTTTAATGAAAATCACAAGTTATTCTTCACACTTTTTCTTGTCCAAGAACCTTTGATTTCAGGTCAACATATCTAACTCAATAAATGCACATGAAAACAACAACTCTGAGGACCATGGAGAGAATGGTGTAGCTGTTTCAAGCGCTGGTGTACCACTGTGAAACCCTAAGAACACGTCGGAGCCAATTCCCGTGGACGTGGGCTCGCGCAACGCCCAACACGTTGATATAAACTCTCGCACCGACGCGGGTGCACGCCGAGAAAACGAATACGAGGTTCAGAAAAAGCTCGGGAGGAAAAAGAGGTTAGCCTTCATATCATTTTTGAAATGTTGCAGGCACAACAATTGGCAATTGCCTAGATGCAAAGCCACAAAAAGCTCCAAGAACAGCAACATCAGAAACGGCTCTTCGAGTCGAACAGGCACCGGGGAGGTCAAGCAACAATGTGTCGGCAACTGACTCCGCGGTTATGAAAATGCTCGAGTCGAGGGCCTCACGAAGAGGATTGAGTCAAGGTTGCTAGAGAGAAAACCAAGGCCATGTAAGGAAAGATATCAACCATACATTGAAGATCTAAGAAGCGCCCCAAGGCGTAACATACCTCGAAACGACCATAGGGCAAATCAAGGTCAGAATCCTCGGGGACTTATGAACAAAGCTGGGTACAACTGGCACACAAGGACGGCATATGAGCTCCTATTATCCGAGCGCAACTTCAACATTGGCGTTTCAGACATCGTATCGGCCATAGGGAAAATCAAAGATACCAGGTGGCCAAAACCTATACTATCAGACCTTTCGAAGAGCAACCCTAACTTGGTGTGTGAGTTTCACGGCACGCACGGTCATAGGATCGAAGATTGCAGATAGCTCCGAGAAGAAGTAGCACGATTAGTTAGCAAAGGGAAACTCTAAGGATTCGTCAATGGCCGAGCTATAAACCACTTTGGGGGAAGAAAAACAGACCGGAGGGGCAGAACGGGAAAACCTCAGCACACTGTTCGTATGATCATCGGGGGAACCGACGCTCTTCAGGGACCTGTGATCAAGCAGACAAAGGTATCCGCTGCAACAGTAGGGCAAATCCGGGGCCGCATGCCCGAAGACATCCTTGCATTATGTGAAGAGGACTTCGAGACCTTGTCTCATCCACATAACGATGCGCTGGTAATTTCGTTCCTCTTGAATAACATTCAAATTAAACGTGCACTCGTGGATCAAGGTAGTTCGGCCAACGTAATCAAGTCGAAAGTGGTGGAGCGGCTCAGACTGCTCGATCAAGTCATACCTACCTCCAGAGTCCTTAATGGATTCAACATGGCGGTGAAGCGACTAAGGGGGAGATCACCCTCCCGGTCAACATGTTCGATACATTTCAAAATGCCAAATTCCATGTCATCGAAGGTGACATGAGGTACAATGCATTGCTTGGGAGGCCATGGATACAGAACATGAGTACAGTGCCATCAAATCTTCATCAAATGATGAAATTTTCATCAAAAGATGGTATAAAAACAGTATATGGGGAGCAACATGCGGCAAGGGAAATGTTCGCGGTCCACGACGAGGTACCAACATCCAGGCCCTCCACCTCGGAGGAGCCGGAGGGAAAACAGGTCCCCAAGGATGACGAGGAAGACTTCCTCGCTCCCCAAACCTTCGTTTCCCCCGAAGAATCGGATGCAACTAAATCAACAATTGAAGAGCTGGAGAAGGCTGTACTGATCGAACACCTCCCAGATCGAAAGGTATACCTGGGAACAAGATTAACCCCCGAACTCAGGGAAAAACTCATTCAATTTCTTATTAATAACATAGATTGCTTTGCTTGGTCCCATTTAGACATAACACGGATTCCGCCGGAAATAACCATCCATCAACTGAGCGTCGATCCCAGGTTCAAACCGGTGAAGCAAAAAAGAAGACCTCAGTCCGAGGTAAAACATGCGTTCATCAAGGACGAGGTAACAAAGCCCCTTAAAATAAGGTCTATTAGGGAGGTAAAATACCCCGATTGGTTGGCCAATGTGGTGGTAGTCCCCAAGAAGGGGAACACATTAAGAATGTGCGTAGATTATAAAGACTTGAATAAAGCATGCCCCAAAGACTCATTCCCGTTTCCCCACATCGATCGCTTGATCGATGCTACGGCCGACCACGAGATCCTCACCTTTCTCGATGCCTACTCGGGGTATAATCAAATTCAGATGAACCCCGAGGATAGGGAAAATACTTCATTCATCACGAAGTATGGTACGTACTATTACAATGTGATGCCCTTCGGGCTAAAAAATGCGGGAGCCACGTACCAGCGCCTAGATAATAAGATGTTTGAACATCAAACAGGCAATTCCATGGAAGTTCATATTGATGATATGCTAATTAAGTCCCTGCGCGCATAGGACCATTTGACTAACTTGCAGGAGACATTCGACATCCTCCGAAGCTATAACATGAAGCTCAACCCCGAGAAGTGTGCCTTTAGAGTGGGTTCGAGTAAATTGCTAGGTTTCATGGTGTCAAATAGGGGGATTGATATTAACCCCGACAAAATCAAATCCATCAAAGAGATCACGATGGTAAACAATGTGAAGGCTATACAACGGCTGACCAGGCGGATAGCGGCCTTGGGCCGATTAATATCGAGGTCGTCATACAGAAGTCACCATTTCTTCTCTTTGCTAAAAAAGAAAAACAGCTTCGAATGGACTTCGGAGTGCTAACATTCCTTAGAAGAGTTGAAACGGTATCTATCAAGACCACCTTTACACCACACCCCAAAGGAGGATGAAACATTGTATTTATACCTTGCCGTATCCGAGATGGCGGTAAGTGGTGTACTAGTTCGAGAGGAACGAGGTACACAATTCCCTATTTATTATGTGAGTCGGACCCTTGGAGACGCCGAAACCAGGTATCCACTCCTGAAAAAACTAGCTCTTGCATTAATAAGTGCATCTCGGAAATTAAAACCTTATTTTCAATGCCATCGCATTTGTGTTTTGACAACATACCCTCTTCGAAGCATATTGCATAATCTCGAGTTATCAGGCCGACTTTATGCCCACCCTTGTGCCCGAAGCAGAGAAAGAACTTTTGATAAAGACAGGAACATCTTCGGGGATATGGAACCTATTCACCGACGGTGCCTTGAACGTGAAAGGGTCCTGGATCAGCATAATTCTAAAGCCACCTACGGGCGGCATAATTAGACAATCTATAAAACCTTCAAAACTAACTAACAACGAAGCCGAGTGTGAGGTTATGATTGCAGGTATGGAATTTTCCAAAGGCCTAGTAGCCGAAGTTATCGAAGCAAAGTGTGATTCCTTTCTGGTGGTAAATCAGGTAAATGGGAGTTTCGAGAAGACATGATGCATAGATACTTAGACAAAATTCAAATCACATTGCACCGCTTTAAATAATGGACCCTGGTCCATATACCTTAAGAGGAAAATAGGTCGATGCCCTCGCGAACCTGGGATCATCTATCGAAGAAGACGACATACTCCCCGGGGCCGTGGTTCAGTTTATCAAAATTAGTGATTGAGTAGGGCCACGCCGAAATCAACTCCACTAGCCTGACATGGGATTGGAGAAATAAATACATCGATTATTTTGGGAAGCGGGAAGCTACTCGCGGATCCAAAAGAATCGAGGGCCCTGCGAACCAAAGCAACTCGATTCTCACTTGACGAAAATGGAACTCTATACAGAAGGAACTTTGATGGACCCCTGGCAGTATGCCTGGGATCGAGGGACACAGATTGTGTGCTCCGAGAAATACAAAAGGGTACCTGCGGAAATCACTCCGGCGTTGTTTCTTTAGTCCGAAAGGTGATCAGGGCAGGTTACTATTGGGATAGCATGGAAAAGTACGCCAAAGAATTCGTCCGAAAATGCGACAAATGCCAGATATTTGCACCAATGATTCACCAACCCGATGAACAACTACATTCAGTCTTGTCGCCGTGGTCGTTCATGAAGTGGGGGATGGATATTGTCGAGTCCTTACCAACGGCACCAGGTAAACCTAGATTTATTCTATTTATGACTGACTATTTCTCAAAATGGGTGGAAGCACAAGCCTTCGAGAAGATAAGAGAAAAAGAAGTCATTAACTTCATATGGGACCATATCCTGTGCCGATTTGGGATCCCCTCCGAAATAACCTACGACAACAGAAAGCAGTTCATCGGAAGCAAAATAACAAAGTTCCTCGAGGACCATAAGATCAAAAGGATCCTATCGACACCCTATCACCCATGTGCAAACGGTCATGCCGAATCCACAAACAAAACCATCATTCAAAACTTGAAAAGGAAGTTAGAAAATGCTAAAGGTAAATGGAGGTAAATGTTGCCCGAGGTGCTATGGGCGTATCGAACAACTCCAAAATCGAGCACATGGGAAACACCATTTTCTCTGGTGTATGGGTCCGAGGCTTTGATACCGGTTGAGGTCGGAGAGCCAAGCGCTAGATTCCGTCACGCTACCGAGGGCTCAAATAACGAGGCAATGACTGCAACCCTCAAATTATTGGATGAGAAGCGAGAAGCTTCACTAGTCCGAATGGCCGCCCAAAAGCAAAGAATCGCAAGATACAATAATAGGAGAACAAACCTTTGACATTTCGGAGTCGGGGACTTAGCCCTGAGAAAGGTCACCTTGAACACTCGGAACCCTAATGAAGGGAAGCTAGGCTCGAGCTGGGAAGGACCATACCGTGTCCTCAGAGTAATCGACAAAGGGTTCTACAAACTCGGCACCATGGAAGGCGAACAACTTCCAAGCAATTGGAACATATCGATGCTCAAACGCTATTATTGCTAAGGTAAAAAACCTTCTCATTTTTTCATTTGTGTGTTCCACACTAAAAATTCTACAGATGTTCGATGGAAGACATCAAAGTATCCTCTGACTTGAAGACCTTGGGTTTTGAAGCATGCGTTGCATTCTTTTCCTTCGTCCGGGTTTTATCCCAAAAAAGGGTTTTACCGACGAGGTTTTTAATGAGATAACATCCATATGCTACCTAAGGAAGACTCAACAAGTATTCAAGGATTTTATTCAGTCAACCTTGAATACTAGGCGCATCACCCCGGGAGATCACCTCCTCGAAGAAATCGAAGCAAGCCAAAGAGGGGCTCGAGAGGAAAATGATGCATCGGGCCAAACGGTCAAATGAACCGTTTCTACATAGAACAATCGAACCCTCGACGGTGAAAATATGTATACTTGTACCAAGTAATCAGAGGAGCATCTTTTATCCAAAGCTTTGCGCTTTCAAAGAATTGTTTCTCACAATAAATGGCTTCAGAGCCAGAAATTTCCCGGACACTCGGGGACTGACGTCAAAGACTCGAAGCCCTAAGACCTCAGGGCCGGAAACTTCGAGCTCATAATCACAAGTTTACAAAGAACGTCCCTAGAGCCAAAAACTTTCGATGCTTCGGGGACTGTCCTCGACTTTCCCCTCATCGAGCTATTAAAGCTTGAGGCTATAAGACCCCAAGTGGGCAACCTCGAGCCCGAAAGCCCTCTATGTGGCGACACCAAATCTGTAAATCCTACGGGCATGATAAAAATTGAAAGACCTTAAAAAAGGCATAATCCCGATATTAAAGCCAAGTCTATATACTAGAACTTGTAAGACCCCTCAAAAGTCATACCCTCGATATAGACGCCGAGACGATCTCACTCGGGGTCTGAAAGGCTACAGCCAAACACAACGACTATGGTCAAAGGCTACGACCAAACATAACGACTACGGTCGAAAGGCTACGGCCAAATACAATGACTACAGTCACAAGGTTCGGGCCAAACTAACGCGACTCGGGGACGCCCGACCATCACCATAAAATCACAAATACTTCAAAAATACTTCAAAAAGAACTGGTTAATTAGACTACCCTCAGCATAAGCAAAAGAGCTTCGATAATATCAGCTTCAACAACAAAAAGGCTTCGACACTTCAGCCATCGATCCATACCTCCCAAGGTGCTCATTTATCATCACACAATGGCTCACAATCGAGGTTCTTATCGAACCGACGAAGAGTCGGACGAACACAAGAACTTCAAAAAAGTCTTTAGCGAGGGACACTATAGCCATACTAAAGGTCGTGTCGACCCAACGCGTAAAAGCCTAAGCGCCAGCTTAAAAAGCCTCAGGGCCAATTCAAAAAAAAAACCAAAGAGTCGATGAGCTCGAGTCGAAACCCGACTCGAAGACTGAGCCCTAAACGGTTAACTAAAAATGCCTAAGGGAAAACAGACAAGAGCCTACGGGCCAACCTAACTAGCCTCAAGGACGATTAGAGGTCATACCGACCCAACGCGTAAGAGCCTAAAGGACAGAATAGAAGAATCTCAAGACCGATTTTAGACCTAAAGGTCGAAGAAACCAAGCCAAAACGTGATTCAGGGGCTAAACCCCAAACGGTCAATTTTTGGCCACTGCAAAATCGCTCACCAAATATAGAAACCTAAGGGTTAACTCTGAGGTCCAAATCTCGGACCGATGGCTAAACGAGCATTACAATCTATTACAAAAAATCAAAGGAAAAAATGATGGAAGATGAAAGGCTTCTTATATATATATATTGAAAGATCAATGGGGCAAATTTACAAGACTCATGTCTAAAGCCCTTGCAAAGAAAAGAACAAATACAACCCTAATATATCACCAAGGCTATGCCTTCTGCGGTTTCCTCGAGAGCCATGACTTCAACAGTTCCGGCCTCGGCCCCCGGGTATTCAATGGCCCCTACCCCCTCGGGGACTTCGCCTTCATCTCCATCTTTCGAGCCACTGCTCGATTCACCTTCTGAGGTAAGCAAGGCAGTAGCCTCCTCCTCTAGGGTCTTTACCCTCTCGACCTCAGTAGATAGGTCGATGCCCCCGACGTGTATATCCTTGAGAGCCTGCCTTCGAGATTTCAACGGGGCATGCTCCACGACTCGTTTCAATTGCAGCTCGGCCTCCTCGGACACTTTCCTGGCCTGAGAATTTGCAGTGACAACATCCTCTTTATATGAGGACACGAGCGCTTCGGCTTCAGCCCTAGCTGCAGATAGCGCAACAACTAACTCGGCATAAAGAGCTCTATACTTATGACTCTCGGCCTTTGCATCATGAAAATGATGTTCAATCAAGGCCATCTTCCCTGGAGCGTACCCCTCTCAGTGGTTATCTCACTCACGTGTCGTTTGAGTTCGAGAATTTCGGTATCCTTGGCTCGGAGCTCCTCCTTCATCAGAGCATCTTTTTTCTCGAGCTGCAAAACTCGGCCCGAAGGTGTAAGACACCTAAATTCGGGTAAACATGCATGCAAAAACAAATAGAAACTATATTACCTGCTCAACAAGACGAGTCCTCTCTCGGGATGCCTCCTCTAGACAAACCCGAAGACCACAAAGTTCTTCTTCCTTCTTGGCAAAGAGAGCTCTAAGCTCATTAGCCTCCGAGGTAATCCTCATGCCTTCGCCTTCGTAGTGAGTCAATTCGACTTGAAACTTGGCAAAGGTCTGATTGTAAAGCACCTTGTCCTGGAAGCATGAAAAGATCAAAATAAGAAATATGGAGATCAAGGCCCGAGCAAGACTTACAAAAAATTACATGTTCACAGAGCCTATCGATCTCACTAAAAATAAAGGAGGCATTGAGCTCAGGGTTTTCTTCGACTGTAGTGAATAGCCCTTCAAACACATCTTTGTCCCCAGCAGATGCCCCCGCGTCGGGAGATTCTCTATCTTGGGCGTCCTGCAACTGCCCCGAAGGTAAAACCGGTTTCGGAGGGGAATCACTCACTTCGATGACCCCAGATGGATCGATCGAGGACTTCTCTTGCCTCTGAGGAACCTCAAAACTAGAGTCCTACAGCCCACCTACCGAGTGTACTCTAGCTCGGAGAATATTTTGGCCAGCAGTCAGCTCAGGGACACTACCCGATGTATCCTCAGCGGCCTCCTCGGCTCCAGACGGAACATCAAAAACATCAAACTCTGATTTAGAAGCCTCCGATTTGATGGCCATCGACTCAACAAGGTGTGTGACAACGATGTTTTATCCTCCCACAGGCACTACTGAGGAATCCGTTTTCTCCTCAACTCCATCTCGAGGACTCTCAAATACCTTAGGGGTTAAAGCCGTTGAACCCGCCTTGGTTTCTTTCACTTTGGCCTTCTTTGATTTCGAAGGCTGAGCCAACTATTTCCTTATTTTCTTCTTCTCTTTTTCAGGCTTCAGAGTATCCGCTTCCTCAGGCGGTGCCTCCCTCATCATGGAGGCCTCTCCCAGACCTGCACAAGTACAAAATATAAGCACGGGGTCGAGGATGCAATCGATGATGTTTTTTCTGAAAAATACAATTACAACAAGAATAAGGACTTACCATGGTTCTTTGCTTCCCATCGAGCCCCTGAAAAATCGCTCCACACGTGCTCAACATATGGGGAAATCAAATCTAGATGGCTGACCCAACTCGAGAGATCCTTAACTGCACCGGGATACACCGCGATAGATGCATCAGTGGAGGGAGTCAATTCATGGAGAAATTGAGTCAAAGGGAAAAGAAAACATTTAATTAACGTATCCACTTACGTTTCATGTTCCACTTGTAAGGGAACGGAATCTTCTCCACTAAAATTAGATCTGAGGTCCTAACTCGGACAAAATGGCTCATCCACCCCCTGTCCCTAACCTCATTAGTGCAAGATAAAAAAGGCCCTCGAGGCCCGGCGTTGGAGCTTAATCAAGCCACCACAAAAGAGTCGGGGGATGTACATTCTGACCAAGTGGTCAAGGGTGAAGGATATCCCTTTGACCATGTTCATGAAATGTCTGGTCATGTAAACTATGCGCCAAATGACGAATGTATTTGGCCGAGGGTCACTTGATATCGTTTGTAGAAGTCGAGGACCACATGGTCTATTGAGGGCGATGATGGTTCCATCGGGCCGAGGGTAAATGGATATGTATACACACTAAGGAAGCCAACTTCGTATGAGGTTATGTCTTCTTCCCGAGAGGGAATCTTCACCAGCATCGAATCCCCCTAGTGGCAGTCTGCTTTCACCTTCTCGATATCCGGTATTAAGCTGAATTTATCAGGACATGGGTTCACACCGTCCCGGCATCGAGGAAGGTTTGTCGACCTTGAAATCAGAGGTTATCTCGCATGCTACGGGGAGGTACTATCACCTTTCCCTTAGACAAGCGCGAAGAAGAGGAAGGCTTATCGCCTTGGGAAACGTTGGTGGAAGTCTTCGACCTTCCTTTTGAAACACTTTAAAAGGGAGAAATAAATGTAATCATAGACAGAACTCAAGAGAGAAGCAAGATGAACTCTTGTGAAGGCTTGCGGTAGTAGTAAAAAATAAGGGGCGAAGAAAGAAGTATTTATAAGGGCCCATCACGTACGTTAGAGGAGGCCAAAAGGCAATCCCCAACATAATCAATTCGAAGGCTTTTCAAAGGCTGTATAGACGCGACTCTTTGGTCCCCCCTTTTGTCACGTCAATCACTTGATATGGCGTAACTGATGCAATAATGGAAGCACTTAAGGGTTGAGAATTCAAATCGTTTCTTGTCCTTTCATTCCAAGAAACGCGGGGACTATCTGTATACGGTCAAAATCGGGAATGACCAATCTTGAGGACATTCTGAATCTAGTCTCAATATTATCAAGGCGCGGCCCAAGGATCAACTTCGAGGTGACTTCCTAGAGGATCGATGTCGAGGTATCGGCATACCTCAGGACAGACTGGAGATCGGAGCCCGAAGTAGAAAGGCGCGGGACTCCCAAGAACATGTGGCTAAAGTTGACGAATACCTGCAAGAATAGTACAAGTCCATACCGGACCATTAAATAGCTGTACCAGCTATTCTCTTTTGCAATAATTAAACATGTACCATGTTGGGATTCCCCCTCCTATATAAAGGGGACCCTTATCATTTATTGCACACATAATTCTCAATACTAGAACATTCTCTGCTTTCTAACTTCAACATTCTCCACCGTCGATTCCTTTGATTTATTGCTTACATTTATTGTTCTTCATTTATTACTCATCATTGACCATAAATAGTCGCCTTTGAGGCCCTTAACACTGTCAGACCTTCATCGGTCATTCACTACTGTCACCAAGCTTTGACCTCGAAGTCATATCTCGGCCAGCTCGAGACCCCGACCTGAGGCAGTTCGGTTTGCATATCTTAGCTCTCTCTAACTCTTATCTTATTTATTTAATTCACACTTAGCATCTATTGCCCAACAACTAGTATTAAAATAAATCACATATTTTTAGAATCACAAAATCAAATCTAATTGTAATTACCATTTTAAAAGTAAACACTAATGTATCCAGGACAAAACTCCAGCTTATTTAGTGCTGAAGTTCTTACAAATAAACTAAATAACTTCAGCATCTTCTGCTGAAGTTTTTTGAAAAATCTTTATGACAAAACTATCGAATCCAGGACAAAACTTTAGCTAAAACATGCTGAAGTTCAACAAATATAGAACAAAACTTCAGCTAGTAGAATGCTTAAGTTCAGCCGTCTACTAGAATGCTTAAGTTTGCGTGATTGCCTTTGCTACTTCAGGCCCGTATGCCTGAAGTTTACGAGAAAAGTGGGTACGTTTGCAATTTTTTTTTGCAAAGCGGGTATAAGTTAAAACGTGACTTAAAAAGCGGATATAGATGCAAATGCCCCATACTCTCACGCCGATGTTTAAATTTTGTCTTCAAGTAAGGAATTTGTGAAAAAAATAACATCGGAACATAATTTTTGTTTACCCTCGAAAACGAACAACAATTAAATTTTGTAAGTGGTTTAAGGATACGTGGATTAATTCGATATAAACGGAAAATCGCGTTAGATTAAACAAATAAAGATATAGTAAATTAAAACCACGTGATGAGGATAATTCCAGCCTTGATGAAATTTCCTCACTCGATCCAGATTCACAATGGCTAGATCTTGCAACTACTACAAGCCCTCCTTTATATAGCACTAGGAGGTTATTACAAGACAAACTTATATTATAAAATAAACCTATCTTTATGAATAACAGTGAAAATAATACTATATTGATTTAGGATGTGTGTTACAATATTTTTAATGAATAATCAGACCCCCTTTATATAGTAGGGGAATCCTACTCTAGCTACAATTCCATAAAAAGTAAAAATCTCCCGTTTAACTAATTACTGGATTTCCGTCGGTACGTGCCGATATTTGCGTCGGGATACCCGGTTTGTAACGGATATTACGGCCTTCCGTTAATCGTGTTCGATTGCCCAATAATGCTCTCCGACATCTTTTGTGATTTGGACCGATCCGGTGGTCATGGCCTCGATATACTCGAGGGGGGGCATCATGCCCCATGTACCTGACTCGAGGAGTCTCTTACCTTGATTCCGGTTCCTAGTCGTCGCATTCTTTACTCATTTTATTTTATCGGGAATGGGGCCAGTTTATGGGTCTGATTTCACCTGTATACAGATAGTCCCTTCGTTTCTCGGAGAGCAAGTTTTACAGAAACGACGAGGAACGCTATGAGTTCTTCGATATCTTCTTCAACACAATGCGATACAAAATGACAAAGAAATCAAAACGTCCGGTTAGTCGCGTCACAATGGCCCCTAACGCGTGTCAGCCGTCGGCAGGTCGTGGATGAAAGTGAAACAGTGCCATGACTCTATAAATACCCTTTCCTTAATTTATTTTTACTTTGGACCAAGCTTCTACCTTTGATCCTTTAAGATATTACAATCTTCTTTCATCCCTAAATATTCTTACCTTCGTTCTTCAAGTTACAACATTTCTTTTAGCCTTACTTAACCCCGTGTGCTTCTTTTTATTAGCAAGTTCTCATCCCTCATCTCCTCATTCTCCTTCATAGTTTAAAACCCTTTTAACCAGATAAAAGAAATGAAAAAGACTTCCAAAGCTGTTCTCCAAAAAGATGCTTCTTCTTCGCGGCCGACCACTGAGGTCGAGGAGACCTCCCCTGATATGGTTGCCCTCGAGAAGTCCTTTCCGGTTGCGGCTACTGATGAACCGACAACCGAGTCTCCCTTGAAAATGTTTATCCTAGGGGGTGTTCGGTCAATGAAAACTTCAAGGTTGAAAATCCGTCTTCGATTCAAGGCCGATGTGAGGCGGTATCACAGTACATTTGCTCTATTACCGATGTCGTTCTTCCTACAGTTCGAAAGGACTGTGGCTGGGGGGATAAGGATGTAGTGATTTTGGGGCTCGATGATGATATCACCACACATGTTGAGGGATATCTAAGTTTTTGCACTTATCCCTTTACATTAGGCACGGTGGACTGGTCATCTTGGACTTCTACAAGAGGTACGTATGCCTCGGCAAACTTCACCCATCACTGTGGAGGATCGTGATCCTCCTTCGATTCTTTGTGAGAAAAACCGATTTGTGCACGTTCACCATCGACCATCTGCACCGCTTATACAGTCCTCGAATCTTCCCGGGGGGGGGGGGGGGGGGGGGGGGGGGCTGATAAAGCTTGTACGCCGGGCCAGCAAAGTAGCCCCATTTTTGAGTATCGATGAGGATCGATATCGGGGTTGTCAAGGACGCTTTGTCCGAGTGAGGACTGCCGGTGTGGTACCTGCCAAGTGGAGGCTGTTTCCCAAGAAGTGGAACGTATCACGTAAGTATAACTCTTTTTAAGTGTCGATTTCATGTTTTAGCTTCCCCTTTCTCATCGATGTTTGTTGTAGTGCAACCCTCGCTCGAGTTCCAAACGCCATTCCTCGGCTCAAGGAGTGGATCAAAGGCATTTGTTCGCAAATGCCTTATTTGGAGCGCTCATGGTACGAGCTCTCGTAGGGCCACTGGGAGGACCGTTCTCACAGTAAGATTCCTTTATCCAAGTAAGTATCACTAGACTTTCTTTTTCAACAATATGCCCTCATTGGTTCTCTTATTGTTTTGCAGGATTGCCTAAGACCATCGAGCTTAGGCCCTTGGCAGGGGTCGAGGACCTGCCCGTTGATCCTTATACTTCTGGTCAGCTTGGAACCACAACAGGAGAGAAGAAGAAAAAAGAGGGCCCCCAGTTCCCCGAGCTCGGAGAAGAAGAAACTGAGGAGAAGGTTGTCTCATAAGCCAAAGGAAAGTTCTAGCTCCCGAGTGCCTGACTTGGATTCACTCTTCCGACTGAGGGAAGAGCCCGAGGAAGGCCCATTTTGTGGCCCGCGAGCCGTCTTTTCCCGAGGAACAAGTTCCAGTTGAGGGAAAAGACGGGGGATAATCCCCCTAAGGTTCACAAGGCTCATAAATATGTGAGGGTCGAGACCTCTCGAGTTGCCGGCTCCACCCCACCCGGTGTTATGGAAATTTTGGGATCGCCCTTATTCATAGAGTCCTTGTTCGATGAAGTCGTGACGAAGGAGCGATCCAATAAAGGGGCTCATGATACGGACAATCCCCCCTGATGCTTCTTCGATGGTGTAGAATCAACCGCCTTGGAAGACTTCTCCAGTTGGGTGACTTAGAGGTGCCGAGGAAAATTCCATCCTGGGAAGTTGATGGGCCAAACTAGAGCCCGAGGTTGATCAACTGGTTCCTCGCTCCGAGCATGGATCCTGGCCAGAAGCGATCAGTAGTTATCACCGTCTCGGAAGATGCCCAGGTTCTTTCCGACCCCGTTAAGATAGCTAGATTCCTCCGGTGCCTAGTAACCGAAGAAGACCGGGAAAAAATGAACAAGGTGGTTACATCATGATTGTTCAACGTAACGAAACAGGCGCTGAATCGGGTTATGTGTTATCACACTCTTTTATCTTTGAACTAACATTTAGATGACTCTGATGCCTTTTCTTTTTTACATTCTGCAGGCCTCGGTGCTCCACCATGAATCCTTTCTCCAGTACCGGGATGAGCTTAGACAATTTGAGACCGAAGTCAAAGAGCATGATGAGAAGAGGGACATGTATAATCTTCTAAGCGAGCAACGTGAAAGAGAAGTCAAGAATCTCTTGGCTGAGTTGGACGCGACTTAGAAAGGACATGCCGCCTTGGTGGAATAGGTAAATATTTTTTAAGTTTGTGTCGATGAGTTATGCATGGTGACTAACGGTCCAAACCCCTAAGTCCAGCATAAGGTTGATCGGGTCGATCAGCTTTAAGCCGAGATAGACGAGGTCAAGGCTATGTCGAAGAGTGGAAGGGAAAAATGGACTGAATGGTTTCGGAAAAGGAGAATGCCCGGGAGCAGGTGGACTCGATGAAGGCCCAACTTCGAGTGGCGAGGGAGAAAGCTGAGGCATGATCCTAAAATATTGAAGACCTCCAGTCTCAACCGGGCTCGGCCGCTGCCGAATGAGATGCCCTCCCCAAGGAGCTTAAAGAAGCCAAGTTAGTGGCGGAAATAACCAGGGCCGATGCTCAAGACATGGTGGCCCAGTACAAAGCTGACGTTGAGGAAGCCAGGACCGCTTGAAAGTTATTGTCGATTACGTTAAGTGGCAGTCCTGATGGGAGGATCTCGAGGAAGTTCATGCCCGGGGTTTCGACTTAACGGTCAAGATTGAAAATGTTAAGAGGCTCGAGGCCGAGGCCAAAAATTTGGCATATCCCGAGGACGAGGAAGGCTCCGAGGGCTCTGGCGGATCCGAGGGCAGAGAAGAGTTCGATGGTATCGTTGACGAGGCGGGCTCCGACAAAGATCAGGCTTAGGTGCCTTGTAGATTTTTCTTTGTTTTTGTATTTTTTTTTGTTTTGTTGAGGCCGTTTGGCCTTTGTAAAGATCTTCATATATACAAGGCTTTTCTTTTTTCCCTTTGGAAATTTTCAAGTTTGTTTATTTTGGCTTTTTCTTTATGATTGCAAAGATTTCGAATGCCTTAGCACGTAGTAATAAGGTCTTGTTTGGAGGTTCGAATAAGACGTGTTCTCGATGTGATTTTGTTTATAACTCGTGGAGGCTTGGTATGGCAGGAAGCTTTCCCCAAAGTGCTTACTTAGAAGTTTTTAGATGATAATTTTGCTGAGGGTAGACTTTGGACCGGTTTGGAAATTTTGAAGGCCTTATATCTTAGTTACGGGTTTCGGACGTCTCCAAGACGTTTCTAAGATAGTCGTAGCCTTTTAAGTTTGGGTATTGCACTATAGGCTTATCACCTCGGGCTTCGCTGCCCGAGCCATGTGGGCTTGCCCAGGACGACAGTCCCCGAATGGGGGCGGCCGTAGCATTTAAAGTTCTGGCACTGCCTAATAGGTTTCTGTGCCCTCGGGCTTCGACACCCCCAGCCATCCGAGTTTGCCTTGGATGACAAGTGTGATCTCTTGGATCCGGGTAGAGGTGACCCTTGGGCCTAATGTCCATAAGGAATAAAATATAGTAGTTTTTAAGAGACAAAATATGTATTTGCAAGGTAGAAACATTCTTTCATTTTTGTACACAACATACAAGATGGAAAATGTGTACAAGCTTCGTGTTATGGCTTAAGTGGTCTATGTGGGCACTGTTCATTTGACCGTTTGGCCATTACAACAAATCTTATCCACCAAGCCCAAACTGTTCGAGCATAATGTTTCCTTCCTTGCTAAAATCATTATCAAGGATGATGGCCCTCAGTATTCGAGGCTGATTGTAGAGAGGGATCTGATATTGTTTATGTGACCCTCGAATCTGGTTCATAGTCGGTCTTGAATTCTAAGTTAGCACGATCTATTATTGCCTCATTAAAAATCTTTCTAGAAAACCCACATGGGACAAAATCGGTTCAAGGGTAAAAGAGTGCAGTGCGTGCTTTCAGTCCTAATAACTGCATCATTCTTTGGCCGTTACCTACAAATATTAGTTTAATTTGTAATATAAGTAAAGAAAAGAATGAATAGGGTCATACCTTAGCAATAATACTATTTTATGTCGGTCACGTTCCAGTTGTTTTGTAGTCGCTCACCGTTCCCTGCTTCGAGTTTGTATGATCTTTTGTCGGTGATCTCGACAATTCGATATGGACCTTCCTAATTCGGTTCGAACTTGCCTTCGTTCGGGTTTCGGGTGCTTAGTGTCACTTTTATTAACACCAAGTACCCGATATTTAAGTATCAGAGGTTGGCTCTCTGGTTGTAATACCTTTCGACATGTTGGTTTTGGGTGGCCTGCTGGACGAAGGCGGCATCGCCTCTCATCTAGCAGTTCCAGGTTCGTGTTCATGGCCCATCGTTTGACTCTTCGGCTGCATATCGGAACTGGAAACTCGATTCCCCTACTTTGACCGGTATGAGCGCTTCAACACCATAGACCAACGAGAACGGGGTGGCCCCGGTACTACACTTTGAGGTCATTCGATAAGCCCACAGGACTTCGTGCAAAATTTCCTTCCATTTTCCTTTGGCGTTGGTCAACCTATTCTAAATATTTTGGAGTATGGTTTTGTTCGTAGACTTGATCTCTTCCAATTTCACTTCTTTATTTGAGGATATGAAAACAGTCGATGCAATAGTAATACCCAACAAGAGTCGGGTCAAATTCCGCATGGAGATATATGAATGGGTGTTAGTAGTATATATCTTAGTGTGTGAGTTTGTATATTGAAATTTTCACTTCCGCAATATTTGGTTTTGTTTGGAAATCTAAATTAAACTACGATTACGATTTACAGAATAAAACAAGGAAATTGTTTTTGGTTATTTTTCAAATGATATAAAAGGACTAGGGCTATGACCTTTACCTAGGTGTTTTCCTAATGGGTAGTAAACTTTAAAGCTTGTTTTATTGGTCGGGATGTATTATAGCTATAAACACTCAAGAACCCACTCACTACCTCTCGGTCAGAGAGTGATTGCCCAATTTGGCTTTCTCAAGTCCAAATGGGTATTGAACAAAACAGTTGATAATAAGCTCATGTCGGGTTTTACTATCTCTAGGTTCAACCCTTTAATTGGGCTCATCAATCTCTCGATCGACCCAATTTCTGGCTAGCCAAGTTTTCCTAGACTAAGTCTCTCTTTCTCAAGTAGAGACCAAGTCAAATAGGCACGAAATAATATTTGCAACCATTAATTCTTCAAATAAAAGCAAAAACAAGGCTAAATAATTAACACCCAACCATAAGCAATCAATAAATCAAACACCCATTAAGTTTAGACACTAGGGTTGGGTCACAACCCTAGTAAAAATCTAGCTACCCGTGCTTAAATTGGAAGAAAAAGAAGAAGAAATGATAATTAAACCCATGTTGGTAATTAAAATGATGAAATCAGTATTCAAAAAGCTCAAAATAGAAAAAACTACTAAAAAGAGCAAAAGAAACCGACTACTATAGTAGTTGATGTCAAAAATTAACCTAAAAAAGTGAAACTCTCCTATTTATATAGGGCTGGACTTTTCGAACAAAGATGCCATTTCGGAGGTTCTGCGGCCACACAATTCCATGTGCGGTCCGCACTTTTCTTCATCTTGACAAGGTTGGGAATCTGCGGCCGCATAATAATGAACTACGGCCGCAGTGCCCTCTTTCAGCGGTCCGCACAATAATGTCTGCGACCGCACCTTGTTCTTCTGCGGTCCGCATAAATGTGTCTGCAACCACGTAGCTCTTCTTCTACGGTCGCACAATAATTGTGTGTTCCGCACTTGTGTTGGACTGGAGGTGCAGGTTCTATGAACTTTTGTACGTCCGCACAATTCATGTGCGGCCCCTATTTTTCCGACATTATCCGATGGAGTTTCTTCACAACCTGCGGCCGCAGATGATAATCTGCGGTCCGCACTTTGATCTTTAGTGCCTGTTTTTGTCCTTGAGTTCAGATTACTCCTTCTTGAGTTAGATTTCATCCCTAGAGCTCATCTTCTTATATTCCTGCAATTAAGTACATTTCATCAGTTTTGTCACACCCCGAAACTGAGTAGCGCGACGGCACTCAACCGAGTGAACCCGACTGAGCAAGACTATTAGATTTCCTTAGACCCAAACTCATCCATGTATAAAGAGGAGATGTACTACATTAATCAAACATTGAAAATATTTCATTAGCAACTCCCATTTCATTTCTGTTAGCAGCTTCATTTATAATTTCCAAATTATTACAAGTTTATAGATATAATGAAAAATATATTTGCCAAATACCAATATTTCTAGTTTAATTCCCAACATCAAATACCACCCATAACAAAAGTGAAGAATGGAAGTGCCAACGATAAGGCGCCGACTACACCTCTTAGTACAAAATACAACGTAGATGACATAAAGCCCAGATAGAGTAGTGCTCACCAAAACCTGCTGAATAGAGAGTGGCTGCTAATGAGGACCAAAACTGCTCGCTGATGAACCACCTACATCCATTGAAGATGCAGCTCCCCGTCCAAAAAGGACGTTAGTACATATGGAATAGTACTAGTATGTAAAGCTAACTTCCCTCTTTCAAAATAGAAACTCAATGTAAGAAAGGTAAAAACCATGGAAACTACAATAAACAATCAATGATATCCAAATGCCAAGTTTAAACATAATAGTTTCCAAAATACGAAGATAGTATTCCTTTTGGTGGGGAGACCCATTGTAACAATCTCTACACAAAGCGACCTCGCAGCCTCACCCCAATATGTGTGGGTGGAGATGTAATTTCAATACCACAATACCTACATAAAGTGGCCCTACCGCCTCACCCCAATGTATGCGGGTGGAGGTGTAGTTTCAATACCACAATCCCTACACAAAGCAGTCGTGCTGCCTCAACCCAATGTATGCGGGTGAAGGTGTATTCACAATCACAATCTCTATACAAAGTGGCCCTGCTGCCTCACCCCAATGTATGTGGGTGGAGGTGTATTCACAATCACAATCTCCACAAAAAGCGTCCCTGCTACCTCACCCCAACGTATGTGGGCGGAGGTGTATTCAAAATCAAAACCTCTACACAAAGCGACCCTGCCGCCTCACCCCAATGTATGTGGGTGGAGGTGTATTCCGAGGTTAGGCTATGTCAACCTACCCTTCCTCAGTGACTAACGATACTCCCAAATTAAAAACATTTTGATTTTTCATACAAGGGAAACATAAATATTATTGCATTTACCTCATAACCTTTCACACCATTTATAGCCTCATTGGTACCTACAACCACTTACAACATCATTATTTCATTGGCTCTCTTGGCCATACATATGATTCTTGTTTCATGACACAATGGTCGTATTTCATATTCCACACTTTTATTTCTTTACTCTCATGTATCATCATCATAAATAACAACATATATAATATTTCAGAATCACAACTTTAAGTTTATTAGAAATAAAGAATTTAAACACAATGGATTTCTTTCCAAGAAATTGAGTAAAATGATTGGTGATTGAAGCAAAAATTAAAATCATAAATGAGTAACACATAATTTATTCTTGAAATACTTTTCCCCAATAAAGACAATACACAATTTCAACTCATGAATATATAACAACGCAAAACACATCGAAAATACTCGCAAAACATGTCATTAGTTAAAACAGCCACATATGGGCATCACTTGAGTACATAAGATTTTAGGAAACTCTATTTCTGAAATAATTCTAGAATAGTTGAATCAAAGCTCATTTCATAATCTTTCTCACATCATCTTATTTCATTGGCACCACTAGCCACAAGTAAAATTTTCAATCTTGGAATAGTGGCCACACTTTATATCACCAACTCACTTCTTTCGCTTTCGAGCATCTTTATACATTGTCAACAATAAGGCATTTTCAATCAAGACTTTAGGTACACATATGAGCAATTAAGAGTCTTAAGCATGTCGAGTTTTCTTCCACAATTTGGCACGATAACTTTCATTTGAAACACTACTCAATGCCATAACATTTTAATACACATATCATTCTTGAACACATTCTCGAAGGATAACATAATGAGATATGAACACTCGGAATACATTTTGAATACATAATTCTCGACACTTTGCTTACTTAGGACAATCGAATTTATAGGGAACAACTCGAAACATGAGAATAAAGAACTAGAGCTAACCATACTTGAAACTTACGGGAACATCATGGAATTCAATTCTAAGAGAGTAGTTTAGCTAACATATCTCGCTTTGAGCTTTCCTTAAATTACTACAACGTATTGGAAATTCTAGCAATCCCAATCTATTTTGAGACATAACAAATTTGAACACAAATTAGGAAGGTATTCCTGGTTTCAGCTCATTTGAGCATTTTATCAAACACTAGGTGCGCAAATTTGGCTACAAGGTTCTTCTACAAGATTTCCTTCACTCCACAACCCAATCCTTACTTATTTGAGCTCAACAATCTTCCCACAAACCTTATTTCTACAAACATATAAACATAATACTCTTAAACCCAAGAATCATACTCCCAATTGATAAGTAGGGACTTTTACCGCTTATTTGCTCTCTTTTACTTGTGTTTTAGCTCTAAAATGCTTAAAGGTATTCCAAAAAACTAATGAAATGAGCTTTCTTAATGCAATATTGAAAAATGAGCAAAAAAAGTGAAAATCAACTAAAACAGGAGTCAAAGTAGAACAAGGACAAAAACAGGGCAAACGTGTTTATAGTGTGGATCGCACAATACTGTGTGCGGCCGCAAACAATGAAGGAACTATGTCAAAATTCAGCTTCAGAGTATGCGGACCGCGTAGTTCTAGTGCGGCCGCAGAAGAGAGGTTTAGAAACTTGGAAGTTTTGAGCAATTGAAGTTGTGTGGTCGCAGAAGTCAGTGTGCAACCGCATTCACTAATATGCGTACCGCATTGGAGTAGATTCAGATAAACTTGAATTGAATATGTAAGGACAGCATAAATATACTCACAAATGTGTGGTCCACAGAGTCAAGTCCAGATCCCAGTTCAAGCCAAGTGTGCGGCCGCACTCAGAAATGTGCAGTCCGCGCAACTTGATGAGGTGCGGCCGCATCCCAATTTTGTGCGACCGCAGAAGCCCCAGTTGACCAGTCAAGCTCAGATTGTGGACCGCACTCAGAATTCTGCGACCACACAACCTCCGCAGGGGCATTTTTGTCAGATATTTTCAGCTTAGTATAAATAGTACTTTTTGTCATTTTTAGGTTAAGTTTTGTTTTGTAAGAGCACTTGAGTTGTTTTTCTCTACTGCTTTAAGTAATTTTGTACTAGATTTGTCTCCAAACATTAGATTTTCATCGGATAATTAATTATTCTGGATTCTATCTTAATTTCTTCTTTAATTTCTGTATTTTTTTATGAGTAGCTAAATTTCTAGCTAGGGTTGTGACCAACCTTAGTGTGGGAATTTGATGGCTGTTTAATTTAAGGCTTGTTTGTGATTGGGTTAGTGATATTTTTCCTAGTTCTTGCTTGAACTCAAGAATTAATGGTTGCAAACATTGATTCATGCCTAATTGACTTAGTCTCTACTTGAGAAAGAGGGACTAAGTCTAGGAAAACTTGGCTAACAAGAAATTGGGGTGAACTCAAGAAATTGATAGCCCCAATTAAAGGGTTGAATCGAGATATATTAAGACCCGACTTGAGCTATTATAACTTGTATTGTGTAATACCCGTTTTGACTTGAGGAAGCCAAACTGGGCAAAATCACTCAAACTACCAAGAGGTATAGAGTGACTACCCAAGTGTGATTGCTATATTACGACCCTGACCAATAAAACTTGCCTCAGAGTTTACAACCCATTAGGTGGAAGTCACGACTCTAGACCCTTTTACTATTTGAAAAACAACTCAAAACCAAAAATATTGTCCCTTAGTTTTATACTTGAAAACAATAGAACAAAGTAGAAGTAGAACAACAATCAATATTGTGGAAGTGTAATTTGGGACAAAATATACATTCACGCTAAATATATACCTAATCCCTATTCTAACTCCCTATGAATTCGATCCCGACCTTCGTTGGGTTTATTATTGCATCGACCGCCTCACTACCTAATTGTGGTGTGGGTTTGGCCGAGATCAATTTTTGGCGCCGTTACCGGGGAGTTAAACGGGTTTAGCTCTATATCTAGGGTTTTGTGTGTTTTGTCTTTCTTTCCTTCCGAGTCACTAATTTGGTTTGGAATCGCTTATAGGTACGAAATGGCTCTCAAGAACGAGCCCATCGAAAATTTTCCACTGGGGGAGGAGGTAGACGATGATCAAGGAGATGAGATTCATCCCGAACCTCAAGTAAACAGGCGAGGCCGACCGCCTCATGATAATATCCCAAACCCTCCCCTCCACCAAGAGCAGCGCACCGGGTGTTGCCGAACGAGGGTTATGCTAGTGCTTTAGTTCCACCCTGAATTAGGACGGGCAACTTCCAAATAACCAACGTGATGCTTACACCACTTGAGTAACGTGGTTTCTTCACCGAAGCTCCACACCAAAATGCCTACAAGCATCTAAGGGGTTCGTCGATACTTGTTGGGGGAGCAAGTAAACAAATATTTTCGAGGATGCTCTGCGTTTGAGGCTATTTCCTTTCTCTATACGGGGAAAGGCTTTGGACTGGTTAGAGATATTACCCAATCATTCCATTCATACGTGGGATGAGTTGGCCGAAACATTCATTGCCAAATTCTTCTCTCCGGGGCACTCAGGGATGAAATTCTAGCATTCAAGCAAGAGCCCAATGAGCCATTACACGAGATTTGGGAAAGATATTGTACCATGGTTAAGGAGTGCCCGGACAATGATATGACCGAGGCCATGATCCAACAAACCTTCAATAAGGGGATCGACACAACAAATCAATGCGAGGTAAATCTACTCGGCGGGGGTAATTTCATGAACACGCCTTATTCCAAAGCTTGTGAAATTTTGGATGAGATGGCGGATACCTCGTCGGCATGGCAAAGTAGAGCTAATGTTCCTCAAGGTGACCCAAATGTTATCCACCTACATAAGGAGCTACATGATCACGGATAAGCTATCGCGGAGTTGACAACCACAATGAACCAATTGGCCAAGGCTCAGCTTCAACAGGTTCGAGGGCCGAAACAAGTAAACGCTATGGAAAGGGTGAACATGATGGTGAATAAGAGACGACAAAGAGGTCAACAAGTACAAAACCATCTGGAAAAATTTGAGCAAGATAATAGTGGGTATAATCAAGGTGATTCATATGATGAGCAAGACAAAAAGGTTAAATATGTCAACAATTATCAAGGTCAAAGAAGCAATGCTCCAAATCAACAACAATGGAGATCATAAGGAAACCAAGGGAATTGGAACAACCAAGGTCACCATGGAAATTGGAGTGGTTGCAACAACAACCAAGGCAATTGGGGAAATAACAATAATCAAAACAATTGGGTTAATCAAGGTAACCAAGGCAAGTGTGGAGGCAATAATCAAGGTAATTCAGGTGGCAAGAATCAAAGAAATAGGGGAGGCAACAACAATAATCTATCCGCAATTTGGAGGTTCAACTTGGCCTAATTTCTCAAACATTAAATACTCTCCCTAAGGGGGCACTACCTAGTGATACGGTGGTTAACTCGAAGGGTGGGAATAATACGGGGCATGCAATGGCCGTACTAACAAGAAGAGGTAGAGGTGAAGTTGAAAGTATGTCAAACCAAAGAAGAAATGTGGATGATGATGTGTTGGTTCAAGAAGATGGAATGACAAGAAATGATGTTCAAGCTAATGAAGAGGTGAGGAATGACATTGATGAAAGTGTGGAGGAGACACAAGAAGCTGTGAACCCGTCTAGGGAGCATGTGATAGATATACCGGATCCGGTATTACAAAAGGCCATGGCACCCATGCCAAGGCCTATTCCTCCATAACCTCAATGACTTGAAAAGCAAAACAATGAGAATCAATTTAAGAAATTTATTGATATGATGGAGTGTTTGTCCATAAATGTGCCATTGCTTGAAGCCTTAGAAAAATTCCGGGATATGCCAAGTTCATGAAGGATTTGGTAACAAAGAAGAGATCAATGAATTGTGAAATGATCAAAATGACACATAAAGTGATGTTATTGTGCACTCCATGGATCCAAAGTTAGAAGATCCCAGTGCCTTCACAATCCCGTGCACTATTGGGAGTGCCGATTTTTCCAAAGCTCATTGTGATTTGGGGGGAAAGCATTAACTTGATGCCCTACCCTATGTTCAAATTGTTGGGGATTGGGCAACCAAGGCCAACATCTATGATGTTGCAAATGGCGGATCGGACAATGAAAATGCCATTGGGGATAATTGATAATGTGTTAGTTCGGGTCGCATGTTCATCCTTCCCACAGATTTTGTGATCCTTGACTGTGAGGTTGACTACGAGGTGCCTATTATCTTGGGGAGACCTTTCCTTGCTACAGGGAAAGCCCTGGTTGACATGGAAGCTGGTGTGCTCACCTTCCGGGTGAGCGATGAAAAAGTGGTGTTCCATGTATGCAAATCAATGAGGCAACCAAATAGCAAAGAAGTTTGTTCGTTCGTGGATCTAGTGACCGAAGTAATTGTTGATGACACAAGTGTTGTGATGAGTGTTGAGGACACCTTGGAAGCTATGTTTCTAAATCATGATGAGGATGAGGAGGAAGACTTTGTGGAATGTGTCAATGCTTTGCAAGGAATGGGGTCATATACTTATGATCCCAGAACATTATCCTTGGATCTTGAGAACATGAAGAATCCTCCAAGAAAGCCCTCAATCGAGGAGCCTCCCACCATGGAGTTAAAGACTTTGCCTTCACACCTCAGGTATGAGGGCCCTTGTTCTACTTTACCTGTTATTGTTTCCTTGTCCTTAACTAACGTGCATGTAGATTCTACCTTGCCGGTGCTCCAAAGAAGGAAGAAAGAAATAGGTGGGACATTGGAGAATATTCGTGGTATAAGCCCCGCCTTTTGCATGCATAAGATTATTTTGGAGGAGGATACCAAACCCTCTGTGGAACATCAAAGAAAATTTAATGAGGCTATGCAAGAGGTAATGAATAAAGAGATCATCAAATGGTTGGATGTCGAGGTTGTTTACCCCATTTACGATAGTTCGTGGACCTCACAGGTGCAATGTGTCCCAAATAAAGGGGGCATGACTGTGATACAAATGATAAAAATGAATTTATCCCCATAAGAACTGTCGCCGGGTGGAGAGTGTGCATTGATTATAGGAAGCTCAACAAAGTTACTCGGAAATACCATTTTCCGCTTCCACTTCTTGATCAAATGTTGCATAGGTTGGCCGGACGTGCTTTTTAATTCTTCCTTGATGGATACTCCGGATATAACCAGATTCTTATTGATCCTGAAGACCAAGAGAAGACCACTTTCACGTGTCTTTATGGAACTTTCCATTCTCGTGGATGCCATTCGGGTTTGCAATGCACCAACAACTTTTCAATGGTGTTTGATGGCCATCTTCACCGATATGGTGGAGGAAATTCTTGAGGTTTTTATAGATGATTTTTCTTTCATGGGGAATTCTTTTGAAGAGTTCTTGGATAAGGTATTGGCACGGTGTGAGGAAACTAACCTGGTTTTGAATTGGAAGAAATGTCACTTCATGGTCGAGGAAGGAATTTTCCTCGGTCATAAGATTTCAAAGAATGGTATTGAGGTTGATAAATCAAAAATTGAAGTGATATCCAAACTCCCTTCCCCTACTTCCATGAAGGGAGTGAGGAACTTTCTACCGCCGATTCATCAAGGACTTTTCTAAGGTGGTGAACCCCTTGTGCAACTCTTGTAGAAGGATGCCAAGTTCTATTTCAATGAATATTATATGAAGGCATTTGAACTACTCAAGTATAAGTTGACTACCACTCCTATTATCACCGCGCCAAATTGGAGCTTACCTTTTGGGCTCATGTGTGATGCGAGCGATGTGGCGGTTGGAGAGGTATTGGGGCAACGACTTAACAATATCTTCCATCCGGTCTACTATGATAATAAGACCATGAACGAGGCCCAAGTCAAATATACGGTGACCGAGAAAGAACTCCTTGCCATTGTCTTTGCTATGGAGAAGTTCCGCCCGTACTTAATGGGTACAAAGGTGATTGTTCACACCGACCATGCGGCACTTCGATATTTGATGAGCAAGAAAGAGTCTAAGGCAAGATTGATGCGGTGGGTACTATTTTTACAAGAATTGGATCTTGAGATCCAAGACTGCAAGGGGAATGAAAAGCAAGTGGCAGACCACTTGTCCCGATTGGAGGAGGAGGGGAGGCCATATGATGGCCTTGAGATCAATGATACATTTCTTGACGAGCAACTCCTATCCATTTCTATGACCGGAATGCCATGGTTTTCTGGTATGGATAATTATCTTGTGAGTGACATTGTACAAAATGAGTTCTCTTCAAACCAAAGGAAGAAGCTCAAAAGGGACTGCCTGGACTACTATTGGGATGAGCCCTATCTCTTCAGAATTTGTTCTGATGGTGTGATCCGAAGATGTGTACCAGAAGAGGAACAATTGGGAATTCTTGAGGCTTGCCACTCTTCGCCATATGGTGGTCACCATGGTGGAGCGAGAATGGCTACAAAGGTGTTAAGCTGTGGATTCTATTGGCCTACTCTTTACAAGGACGCTAGCAATCTCGTTAAGCGTTGTGATGAATGTCAAAGGGCCGGTGGTATTTCCTTGAAAAATGAGATGCCCCTCACCACCATCTTAGAGATTGATATTTTTGATGTGTTGGGCATTAATTTCATGGGTCTGTTTGTGAGCTTATATGGGAACACCTATATATTGGCAGCTGTGGATTACGTGTCGAAATGAGTTGAAGCCATGGCTTTGCCCAACAATGAAGCTCGGAGTGTGGTAGCATTCTTGAAGAAGAACATATTCACAAGGTTTGGTACTCCAAGGGTCATTATTAGTGATGAGGGATTGCACTTTTCAACAAACCTTTTGATACTCTACTCTCCAAGTATGGTGTCACTCACAAAGTGTCGACCCCCTATCATCCTCAAGCAAGTGGACAGGTTGAAGTCTCCAACCGGGAGATCAAGAGTATTTTGTCAAAGACTGTGAATGCCAACCGGACAGATTGGTCGAAGAAACTTGATGATGCTTTTTTGGCTTATAGAACAACTTACAAAAACTAATTGGTATGTCCCGTATCGGTTAGTGTTCGGGAAAGCTTGTCACCTTCCAGCGGAACTTGAGCACAAGGCTATGTGGGCATTGAAGAAGCTTAATCTGTAGTGGGATGTAGTTGTCAACTTAAGGGTGGAGCAATTGAATGATCTTGATGAGTTCCGGTTCCATGCATATTCAAGTTCTTCTTTGTATAAGGACAAGATGAAGTACCTCCATGACAAGTATATCCGGAACAAAGAATTCAAAGAAGGTGATCTTGTGCTATTGTTCAATTCTTGGTTGTGGATGTTTCCGAGAAAGTTGAATAAGTGGAGTGGCCCATTTGAAGTTCTGCATGTGACACCCTTTGGTACTCTAGAGCTGAAAAATAAGAACAATGAGGTGTTTCCAGTTCATGGGGCACCGAGTGAAACATTATCTTGGCAAGGTTGATGATGGACATAATGAGGCATTGCTTCATTTCAAATGATTGGTAACCTGCATCATGTCGCGACATTAAATCTAGCGCTTCTTGGGAGGAAACCCATGTGTTTTTCTTTTTCTTGATTTTCTTCTTTAGATTAGGCAAGCTTTATTTTGTGCTAACTAGTTTTGAAATATATGCAGGAATGGGTATGCATTGTAGGGAATGTGCAAGAAAAATTGGCTAAGTGTCAAAAAAGTGCGGACCGCACCAAAATTATGCGGACCTCACATTCACTCTGCGGCCGCACAATTCTGTGTGCGGTCACACAACTGGAAGGCCAAAAATGCATACTCTCTGAAGTTTGACCTGTCAAATTTTGTTAACAAATTGCAGCTGTGCACAAAATTTTGCAGTCCACACAAATTCTTCGGTCACACTCACTTTTGTGCGGACCGTAACAATTCTTCAAAGGAATAGTTAAAAAGTGCGGACAACACTCAAAATTGTGCGGCCGCACTCAGGTAAGACATGAACCGACTTTTCTGGGGTATAAATAGAACCTCCATGCACTATTCACACTTTTCCCTCTTTGAGTTCTGAAACCCTAAGGAAGCACAATGCATATCCCGTTAGTTCTCAAAATTCTAGCATTTCATCCGTGTAGATTCAAACTTGCATCCCTCATTAATGGTATGTTCATTACATCTTTAGATTTTTTTAATTTTTTCTTTTTGTTCTTAATTTTGTTCTTTTTGCCTAGGGTTAGTTTCATGTCTAAAAATATCAATAGATAGTCATTTTTCTTGCTTAGAGTCATGTGGGTAGTGCCTAAAATGTTAATTAGGGTCTGGGTAAATAGATAATCATGTTTAATTGCTCAATTCTTGCCTTATCTGTGAAAAAATCGCATGAAGTGAAAGTCAATGCCAGTAATTTTTAAATTGTGCGGCCGCACACATTTTTGTGTGGTACGCACAAGTTAGAGTTAGGGTAAAAAATTGTTATTTGAATTGTGCGGACCGCACCCATAATTATGCGGTCCGTAGTGAAATTTTATGGTCCGCAGTAAAATTGTTCGGTTCACATTGCTGAATGATCAGAGAACCCAGAAGTCTAAACCTTGGGTTGTGCAGCCACACTCACTTTTGTGCGGTCCGCACTTGGGGGTTTTGTGGCCGTAGTAAAATTGTGCGGTCTGCACTGCTGAATGATCAGAGAACCCAGTAGTTTGAAACTTCGGTTGTGTGGCCGCACTCACTTTTGTGCGGTCCGCACTTGTGGTTGTGCGGACACACTATAAAATTGTGTGGTCCGCACTCGTCTGTCTGCAACCGCACATACTTTTGTGTGGTCCGCACAACCTCTTCTAAGTCTGTTTTACTGCAACCATTCAACATTCATCTGTATACACCTTGAGCTTCCATTCTAACTGATTCATATTGCTATGTGTTGCAGACAATGGTTAGATCCCGTGGCAGAGGAGATGCACCAAAAGGGTGGGGTGAGTCCTCCTTGGTTCGAGGTCGAGGCAAGAGTAACCTACCAGTTGCCATTCACAAAATCATAAGCAAGAAAGCAACTGCCAATAGACCTCCTGAATCTTCTGACACCAGTGAATTTGCCCCGTCTGGGGAAGCCTCCAAGGGTCAATCTATGGAGGTCCAACCTGAACCCCAATCCAATACACCACAATCGACAGGGCATTATCAACTGCGCAATGAGCCTACAGACAACTCCTCCTCTAGTTCTGATGCGGGAAGCAAGGGTTCCGAGCCCTCCTCTTCACCTCGTCCTCCCGCACCAATCAATGTAGATGATTATGATGATATACTAGCTGGCGGGAGAGGAGGTGACACTCGAGTGGGTGGCCTGAGAGGTCAATGAGAAGATAGATGTGGGAGGACAGATTTTTCAGCCTGACTACCTTCAACAGGTTCAGAGAACTGTGGTCCCATAGGTCGCTCACACCTGAGCGACAGTTCTTGATGAAGGACTTGGACATTCACAATACAAATGTCCACAGACAGTTCCGGGAGCGAAAGGGATGGAAATGGTTCACCCACCGTGTCCTCAACGCAAATGAGCACTTGGTCAAAGAATTTTATGCTAATGTGGCTCACATAAACATGGGCACCAAGGTGACGAAGGTGCGGAATCTGAAAATTCGGTTCGACTCCTGTGCTTTGAACTCATATGTGGGATTTGAAGAAGTGGAGGCAGTTGAATGTTTGGAAAAGATGGCTTTGGGAGAGGCTGCTTGGCCGTGGTTAGTAGAAATTGTGGCAGCTCGAGGATCACCACCTCTGTGGCTCATAGCAGAGGTCCCCATAGTCTGAGCCACCCTAAATTTTGAGGCCAAAGGGTGGCAGACATTTGTATGTAGCCGCATTGACTCGTGCTTGAATGGGAACAACTTAACTCTTTCCCGAGTAGTCCCGGTGGCTTCGATTATGGCTAGGAATCCAATAAATGTGGGGGCCATCATGTTCACCAACATTACCTTAGCTGTCCAGAAGTAGGAGAGATAATATCCCTACCCCAATTTTCTGACTGAATACTTCAAAGATCATAAGGTAAAGTCGATATTATATGATACAAAAGTAAGAACCAAGAAGCCTTTATCATGGTACCACCTTCAGGATGCTGACAACCTACAGTTCAAAGGTAAGGCAACTACTTCCACTGACCAGTCTGAGGAGCCAAGGGCAGTAGTTACTGATCCATCTGCTGAGCCTTCCACAACTTCCATGCCTTCTACAGCAGCCATGCCACCACCTTCTTCATCCATGCCATCAACTCCTTTATCAGTACCAACTTCTACCACTTATCCACAGACTGCGTTGCGAGTCTCCCAGACCTTGGTGAGTCTCAACAACTGAATGCAAGCAGCTACTTCAAAGCTGTCTGACATATCCAGTGCTGTTGCAGCACAGTCCTCTGCCCATGCAGCCTCACAGGTACCTCCATTAGTGGAGGTAACTTTGAATAAGATTCTGGACAACCATAAGATCATTATGGAGACTCTGGTGGCACATGGGGAGGCCATTGAGGAGTTGGGGAAGCAAACAAAGAAGATGCGGAAGTCTCAGGCCTCGAAGAAGTTAGTTGTAAGGACTTGTAAAATCCATAGCCAAAATGATGCCCAGTTAGGTTCCTATGTTGTTATAGCGCGGTTCAAACTTTTTGGATTGAAAGTACCTTACGAACTTAGAGGAAGAAAATTTGCAAAATGATGTAAATCTGCGATCCACTATGCGGTCGCAGAATCACTATGCGGACCGCATAATGGCCGCAGAGTGAGTCATATTGCTGGCCAATTTAAGGGTGATTATGCGGACCAAAATGCGACCGCATACCTTATATGCGGTCCGCATAATCCATCGTATATATGCCTTGGAGTTTTGTGAGGGGAGTTCTGCGGCGCATTATGCGACCGCAGAACAGGTATGCGGGCCGCATAATGGCCGCATACCCGGGCAGTTTGTTCCTTTTTTTCTCCCAGTTGAGGCCGTTTCTGCGGCAGGTTTGCGGGTCGCATTTCCGTTTTGCGGTCGCATATGTTGAGTCGGGGCATCCAAATTTCTATTTTTAAACCCGACCCCAAATCAATATAAGGCATCTCCCCAACCATTTAAACCATTTTTCTGACTTTGTAAAGTGAGGGAGAGAGATCCTAGTGTGAGAAGAGCTTTCCTTATCATCAATATTGATACACAATACCACCAAGGGCTTGGGAAGGATCAAATATGGTTTAATTTTCTTCACTCCAAGAGGTATGTTTTACTGCACCAACTTTAAATTCCATGGTTATAGCTAAAATGAGCCATGGGCAAGAGTAGTTCTTGGAGGTAAGGATAGGGACCTTGCATGCATGGAATTCTAAACTATGTGAGGGTAAGTAAAATTAAAAAAATAGAAAGGAATGGGGGATGGGGCCTTAGAAAATTTATAATGATAGGTGTAATGCTCAAAGGATCTAGGTATATAGTCAAATTCCTAATTAAGGTTTGAGTGTGCTATTTTGTTAAATAGCTTAAAAGGGGCTAAAGGATTCCGGAAAACCATTGTAGAAATTAAGGATAAGACCCAGTCGAGGTATGTATGGCTAACTTTAATCTTTGTATAATCATCTCCTTAGCGTCCGAGAATTTGGTATGAGTTCCTTGCTTGATTCTATAAAAATTGATTGTCTCAATGTGCTAAGTTGGAAAATTCCCGTTTCCAAGTTGTTATAAGCTGTTTACTATGTTACTATGCTATTTGACAATATGAATTGTGATTATCATGCTCCCTGTTTATGTGTACAAATTCACTATATGTTGATACTCGTTAATATGAAGGATGATACTATTGAACGGTTAAAAGAGGGGAATGTGACTCTAATTGTTAAATATGTCCAAGTGCTAAGGACTGTGTGATAAATGATGGGAAAGGAATGTGAACTGAATAATTAAATTGATATGGTTATGTCCCAAAGTGAGATGGATTAGCCGATCGGGCTGAGATCGGACTCCATGAGGTACACATGGTAGTATTTGCATCGAAAATATGATGTTGGTTATGTCTCACTGATTCAAGTGAGAAGGCTTAGCCGATCGGGCCGAGATCGGACTTCATTCTGTACTCATGGTGGAATTTACATCGAAAATATGAATATATATCATGATGTTGGTGATATCTCACTTGGGATGGCTTAGCCGGTCGGGCCGAGACCGGACTCCGTGTAAAAGACACGGCGGCATTGTAAAATGGTGGCACTTGGCTTTAAAAGAAATGTTAACCGAAAATATGGAAAGACAAAATATGAAACCATGAGACTCTTACTTGTGTCCCTCTTGTTTCTGTGCAACATTATTTGATTTCCTTGACTGCCTTTCTGCTTCTTTGCTGATTGTTTTACTTAGAGTAGGATTTGTTCATACATACTAGTACCGTTCGATGGTACTAACGTCCCTTTTGCCGGGGGCACTACATCTTTGAATGGATGTAGGTGGTTCTATTGCAGATAGCGCTGATCGCCGATAGTGGTGACCTCATTCTCTATCCTCCTAGCAGTTTTGGTGAGCCCCGCTTCCTCCCGGGGTCATGTGTAGTATTTGTTGTACTTCTTTTGTAAAGGTCACTAAATTTTGAGGTATAGCCGGTGTTGTCACCGACATAGTCGTATTTTCTTTTGTATCTATAGAGGCTTCGTAGACGTTTGTGTGGGTCATGTATGGGTATCGGGAATGTTGTAAAGACCCGTTATATGTGAAATCTTATTCCTCTTAATCATAGTTTGGAATGTGTTGTTGGAAGTTTGATTATTGCATAATGGATAAAAAGAAAACTGAACTAGTAACGCATGTATGTTTATGTAATTTAACTTCTCCCCGGGTTAATGAATGATGAAGTGTTCCTTTGTTTGAATATAAGTGAGTTGGGTGGGATACACTTGAAAGGCTTGTTCGATCGGGTCCACTCGGTTGAGAGCCGGTCTCGCTCCCCGAGGTTGGGGCATGGCATCAGTGGAGAAGTTGAGTCAGGAGGTTGCCAAGATTGCATCTGCCGGAGATATACCATTGGACTTCTCATGGAGACAGCAACCCCAACAACACAAGCAGCACCAGAGGCATCTAAGGCAGCAACCAGCCATTCTGAGGAGTCGGATGCTACTGCCCACACCGCTGAGGAGATGATCCAGATGCTCAACAACCCGGTTATCCCTCAGCCAGGAGATGATGAGATACAACTCGAGGAGGTTGAGGGTCCTGGAGATGCTATGCAGAATGAGGGTGCCGTATATTTCATGCAGACTGAGACCACTTAGGGAGTTCTCTTAACTCTCTACCCTTCCATGTTCTTATTTTTGTTAAGCATTGGGGACAATGCTTATTTTTCCTTTGGGGGGGGGGGGGCGTGG
>ML284785.1:41568-77608 GCA_005239495.1 Nicotiana undulata
TGGTCTACTGATATTTTGATGATTTGGATGATTGTCTATGATATTTGATCACATTTTGGGCTTGTAATAACTTAAATACTCTTTCTCCTTTTTCTTTTATCTTTATTCTATCTCTCATTATGTATATAATCATCCCTTTTGTATATATTCATTTGTTTTATCTTTAGTAGTTTATTTCATATCTTCTTAATTTTGCTTTCCTAATAGTATAACTTCTTAATTACTTCATTAGTTTCTTTTTGATTTGTTAACTTCTTCTTGGGTTATAATGAACAATAAGCCTTTGGTTTTCTTAATTCCACGATTCTTTCCAAAGGTGGGCCTTGTGTGAACTGGGTGGATCTTCCCAACGATGGATGGTGTGACAACCTTCTTAAGGGATTGAGTCAGTTTTTGATGTTTAGGTAAAAACAAGTAGTGTAATGAATAAATAAGAGTCGAGCATGTTTCAGTTGGTACCAAACACACTTAACTATGCGCTTATGGTTAAAAACAAGTTTTTGTAAAAGAAATAGCTCTAGTTAGTGACCTTGTGAATCTTGTGTTGACTTAGGCAATCATCAGATGGTTTAGTTGAACCGTAGAGATTTTCAATCTTGAATGCGGTTGTTGTGGGCCCTCGACTTCTTTCTATTTAAAAATTTGGTTGTGTGATAGGTGGGGTATTTTGTTACAAGTCCAACTACCCGTGCGAATGGTCTAGAACTTACCCCGAATGAGTTTCTAGGCGAAATTCTAAGTTATCTTGGCTTGAGAAGTGATTGTATGACCTCCTTGGCCCATTAGTAAACCTTCCATGGCCCACCAATGTAATCATCCTTAGTAAACCCTTTTGAGCCTAAAACCTTTCTATTCAATAACCACATTACAAGTCTTTAACCATTTTATAGTTATTCTCTCTTGGCACCCGAATTTTCTTTAGCACTCTTGTCATTCAAATGACAAGAACATAAGTTTAGGGGAGAGACGAGAAGTTTAAGGGTGGTCTCAAGGCACAAAAATACAAAAGAAATGAATAAATAGGAAAAAGAAAAGAAAAATAAAGGAAGAACAAATAAAAACATAAAAAAAAGTGAATAATGTGAAAGGGTTGAAAAGAAGCAAAAGAAAGAAGAAGTGAGAAGCGTGGAGAAAGCAAAGAAGGAGTTCGTGAATAGCATGACAAAGAAAGAGTGATGTCAAGTCTCTCTAATCCCCCTAAGGAAAAAGAAAATGACTTAAAGAGTCGACAAAGTATGAGACAACAATAGAATATGAAGTGCTAAAGGAAAGATGAACTAATTCCAATCCTATATTACCCTTCTTAATCCAAAAGTCTTCATTACATGCCAAAAAAGCCCTACGTGATTTCAAGCCGAGCAAGCTTACATTAGTTGTGATCTACATGAGGGGCAAGCATATGGTACTTAGAGCCAGGCTTGTGACATTCTTTTGAGAGTAATGAGCGAGTCTTCCTCGAGCCATTTTTTGGAACTCTTCATTCGTGAGCGAGATGCGCTTCTAAAAAGTATAAGAGGAGGAGTTTGGGATCCACATCGACTTGCATGAAAGGGCGAGCTTCCTTGCTGAAAAAAGGTCAAACCTTGATGCTCAAGTGTCACATTAGAGAAATTTGTGCTTCAATTTTTATATCATAGTCTCGTTAATGATTCATGAGAGTGTGGGTAATTGTTGGTCCCAATTGATTTGTGTTTTGACTCAACTTAGGCCAGCTGAAATATCCTTTTTTCTAATGGAGGTGGGAATTGCCTTAGTTGCTTGAGGAAAAGCTTAAGCTTAAGTTTGGAGGAGTTGATAAGTAGGGATTTTGACAGCTTATTTGCTCTCTTTTACTTGTGTTTTAGCTCGAAAATGCTTAAAGGCATTCCAAAACTAATGAAATGAGCTTTCTTGCAGGAATATTGAAAAACGAGCCAAAAAAGTGAAAATCAACTCAAAAAGGAGTCAAAGTTGAACAAGGACAAAACAGGGCAAACGTGTTTATAGTGCGAACCACACAATACTTTGTGCTACCGCAAACAATGAAGGAACTCTGTCAAATTCAGCTTCAGAGTATGCGGACCGCCTAGTTCTAGTGCGGTTGAGAAGAGAGGTTCAGAAACTTGGAAGTTTTGAGCAATTGAAGCTGTGTGGTCGCAGAAGTCAGTGTGCTGCCGCATTCACTAAGATGCGTACCACACTGGAGTAGATTCAGATAAACTTGAATTGAAGATGTGTGGACCGCATAAATATACTCACAAATGTGTGGTCCGTAGAGTCAAGTCCAGATCCCAGTTCAAGCCAAGTGTGTTGCCGCACTCAGAAATGTGCAATCCGCGCAACTTGATGAGGTGTAACCGCATCCCAATTTTGAGAGACCGCAGAAGTGCCAGTTGACCAGTCAAGCTCAGATTGTGGACCGCACTCAGAATTATGCGACCACACAACCTCCGCATGGGCATTTTTGTCAGATATTTTCAGCTTAGTATAAATAGTACTTTTTGTCATTTTTAGGTTAAGTTTTGTTTTGTATGAGCACCTGAGCCATTTTTCTCTACTGCTTTAAGTAATTTTGTACTAGATTTGTCTCCAAATATTAGATTTTCATCGGATAATTAATTATTCTGGATTCTATCTTAATTTCTTCTTTAATTTCTATATTTTTCACGAGTAACTTAATTTCTAGCTAGGGTTGTGACCAACCCTAGTGTGGGCATTTGATAGGTGTTTAATTTAGGGTTTGTTTGTGATTGGGTTAGTGATATTTTTTTAGTTCTTGCTTGTATTCAAGAGTTAATGGTTGCAAACATTGATTCATGCCTAATTGACTTAGTCTATACTTGAGAAAGAGGGACTAAGTCTAGGAAAACGTGGCTAACAAGAAATTGAGGTGAACTCAAGAAATTGATAGCCCCAATTAAAGGGTTGAATCTAGAGATATTAAGACCCGACTTGAGCTATTATAACTTGTATTGTGTAATACCCGTTGTGACTTGAGGAAGCCAAACTAGGCAAAATCACTCAAACTACCAAGAGGTATAGAGTGAGTACCCACGTGTGATTGTTATATTACGACCCCGACCAATAAAACTTGCCCTAGAGTTTACAACCCATTAGGTATCCACCTAGGTGGAAGTCACGACCCTAGATCCTTTTATCATTTGACAAATAACTCAAAACCAAGAATATTGTCCCTTACGCTAAATATATACCTACTCCCTATTCTAACTCCCTGTGTATTTGATCCCGACCTTCGTTGGATTTATTATTGCATCGACCGCCTTACTACCTAATTGTGGTGTGGGTTTGGCCGAGATCACCAATCACCCATCTTTTACCCCAGACTCAAAATTGAAGACTAGAGGTTTGAATCATACCTCTTGAGTGAAGATCTTGTGATATTTCCTTGTTGGATTTCAAGGCTTAATAAGATCTATGTGAACAAAACACTTCATCTACTTCCTCTCTCTAGAACACTCTCACTTATATCTAAAATCATAAGATAATTGCCCCAATATAAGCCCCAAAGCCTATTTATCAAAATGGGATTGGGTTATGAAAATAGAAAAATAAACTCTCCGAACTTAGATTTGCGATCGCAGAATGGGTATGGGGGTCGCACAATCGACCACAAAACTGATGCCAAGAACTGGGCTGCACCGGTCAATTCTGCGACCATTACGCGGCCCGCAGAATCGTTCTGCGGTCGCAGAATCATATTTTGCCAGCCTTTGGTAATTTGGTCATAACATCTTGTAGGAGTGTCCAAATGAAAAACGATTTGAACCATTAGAAACTAGACTGTAAGATATTTAATTTGATAGGTGATACATCACATAACTCCTTATATATATATACATACATACATACATACATACATATGCTCGTCCAAAGTTTTGTCTTGTGCGTATTCATTTGGGACTTTTAGTTGATCATTTAATTTCCAACTTGACTTGGACTTAGGCTCTCATTATACCCCACATCACTTATAATATGCCTTATACACTATTATCATATCCATTATATTAATAGTCCTGGTCTGCACACAAATTATCTGGGGTGTTACAGGTTTTCAGGAACACAATTAAGGTTCTTGGACTAAAACGAAAGCTAAAAGACGCTAATAAGTAGTCAAAATCCCCACTTATCAACTCCCCCAAACATAAGCTTTTGCTTGTCCTCAAGAAAATAAAATAGTTCCCACCTTCACAAGTTAAGAGTCATTCCAGCTAATCAAAGGTGAATCAATCACACATCAATTGGGACCAACAATACCCACGACACTTATGAATTATCAAAAGTGCAACAAGTTAATATTTTAAGCACGAATAATTCTAATATGACACTTGAGCATTAAGAGTTGACTTTATTCATCAAGGAAGCTCACTCTTTCATGTAGGTCATTGTGGATACCAAAATCCTCCTCCTCTACTCTCTGTTTTCCTATATCACCTAAGAATATAACACTCGATTTTAAAGGATTAGGCAGCCATCATCCAAAACCTATATACCTTTGAGTCCCGTATGTTTTTCCTTTTCAGGAAAAGGACCACAAGGAAGGAATAGTCAAGTGCTCAAGATTTCATTCTTCAAAGCTCAAACACTTGGGGGACTATACAATATGGAAGGCAAAGACGAAGCGAAGAAGACTATAAAAAAGTCAAAGCTTGAGCCTGAAAATCCATCTACCCAACAAGTCAAGTGATACGAGAAAAATCGAAAGAGCCAAAGAATCAAAACACAAAGCCTGATCCAAAAACCTTCGAACAATGTTCGTAGATATAAAACAAATGTTCAGGTTAAAAGGCAAAATATTAGCTACGAGGAAGAAATGCACATCTTTGTACTTACTCAAAAGGAAAACTGTTGTAACTAAAAACAATTGTGGATAAAAGATCATCATCTTTGTACTCATTCAAAAAACTGTTGTAACTAAAAACAATTACAAAATCTTTGTACTCATATAGAAAACTATTATCAAATAAAACAGTTACGGATGAAAGATCAAAATCCTTGTACTTATTCGAGAAACTGTTATCAAATAAAGCAGTTATGGATGAAAAAAGCATTTCCCTAATGATTATTAAAACCTGTTATCAACAAAAACAGTTACGGGTGAAGACCCCTACTTTTATAAAAACTGTTACAAACAAAAAACAGTTACTCTCTTGTATTAACTTGAAAAAACTTTTACATAAGAAAAAAAGTTACGAAATACAAGTGTATATCAAACCTGTTAAAAGAAAACAGTTGCAACATGAGTTTTACACGATAATCAGACACATGTAAAATGTTGTGAAAGTTCAAACAAAAACTTTCTTCAGAAACATTCTTAAACATGTGAAAAATTCCTATCTCTCTATTGCATTATTACACCATTATGAAGTTGAGACGTCTTCTTCATTAAGTGTCGATCAAGAAAGAAGGGCCCTCTTTCACAAAATTGTACCTACTACGAAAAGGTGCGAATAATTTAAAGCATTTTATATGCAAAACTCAGAGGTAAAACTAAAACCTCGAAAATAAAGCACGCAAAAGACTTAAAGAGTGAAACAAAAACTCAATGGAAATTAAAAGTCATATTTGCATTAATATATTAAAACAGCTAAGTAGAAACTTATACTTAGCCGTATATAGAGTTTTTACATTAAGGTGCCCCTAAGTTGTCAGTTGGGGACTTTAAGAGATCCAAATTTACCCCCGATGGGACTGGGGATAACCACCAATTGAGACAAATAAAAAAAAAGGAGGAACCAAACTTCTTAAACTTCATCAGGAGGGGGGTTGACTTCTTCACTGGCGGAGGGAGCAGGAGCAGCTTGGGACGAAGAGACTTGAACAACAGGAGCCTCACCTTCAGGTGAAGAGAGATTCTGACCTTGTTGAGCCTTCTCCATGGCTTCCTTGATTCTGGTAATTTCAGCATTGAGGTCGAAATCCTCTCAACTCATTTTAGTTAATGTGTCGAGGCGAGAGTTCATGTACGCCCAACTAACATCGATAGCTGTCGCGTCTTCAAGAGCTTTGTAATCCTTCTCCCATATCATAACCTCAACTCTTAGCCCGTCCCTCTCAGCCACATAGCATCATTGGAGGCCCTTAAAGGTGCGTTAGACATTTCCAGTGATTGAATTTTATCTAAGGAATTGCAGAAATCCTCATGGGTCTGGGTAAGTGAATGCACAAGCTCTCCTGAATACTCCTCCTTTTGGTCAAGTAAGGCCTTCAAACTCCTAACTTCTTCTCAGGCACGAGACAACTGCTCAGCAAATGAGGACTCAAGGATGTTCTTATCTTTGCCCGCTTGATTAGAACAAGCCTTCTCCACTGCCAAATCTGCCGCCATGACTCTCACCTGCTGCTCCAAGGTACATATTTTCTTCTTCTAAGGCCTCCATGTCGAGCCTTAAGCTTTCATACTGCCCCTTCCAGTTATCTGCTTCATCATGCCACTCTTTCACTTCCTGCTCCGTGTTAGAAATCCTCTCCATAATCTCCGTGCCTATAAGATTGATCTACAAAAAGAAAACCAATTAGATATGGTAAATACATGTACAAGAATGAAATGCAAGAAAATGCACTCTACCTATAAAGAAGCATGCACGATCTCATTAGCCCATGTAAGGGAACTATGTCTATCTAGCTTGGCTCTCTCAGTCGGGCCTATCAATGGTTTCAGCCACACATCAGGCTGGCCAGACTTTTCAAAGAGCCTCCCATCAGCTGGACCTTCTTTCAACACCTGCCTCATCTCCCTACTGGAAGACCCTACTTCCCTAACAAAAGGCACGGAAGCAGGCAGAGATGTAGGAGCCATGAGAAAGAAAGCCCGAGGAGCCGAAAAAGCCACGGGAGCAAGAGCAGTAATAGGAGCAGAAATAGCCACGAAAACAGGAGAAGTAACTGGAGCAGTAGAGGGGAGTTCTCTAAAAGAAGGAGGAAAAATAGCCAAGGAAGATTCATCACCTACGGGACCAAAGCCTTCACGGAACAAATGATCAACAAAATCACGCATGGGAGAGGGGTTAGCATCCTCGGAGGAAGAACGTCCAATTTCAGGCACGGAAGGTGCAGCCACAGGTGTAGACTCTTCGTCTAAGATCACCTTCCTTCTGCGCGACCTATGGACCAAAGTGCCCTCCTCTTCCTCTTCTTCTTCTAAGGTCCTTAACCCACCAACCTTTCTCTTCGAAGAAGAAGAGCCTGAAATGATTTCCTAGGCCTGAGCCATGGACAATTTGGGAACGGATGCAACATACATCCCACGAGCGGGAAACCCTGTCAAAAGAAAAAGGGTAAAACAACAAAAAAGATGCTCGAGCAAGGAAAGAAGCAGAAATAAAAGCTTCACTTACCATGAGTTTTCACTTTCCAACCGCACTTCCCGGAGAAGTACTTCCAAGACCTTTCTTCCAATGGAGCAATTGACAAAAGTTTTTCTACCCAATCACGGATACCGGAGAAATTCTCGATAGTACCCATGATTGCTGCAAAAAAGAAGAAACAAATACGGTGTTAATAAAACATATAAAGCAAAAAGCAAGGAATGTGATCTAAAATGTACTCACGTGCACGATTCCACTTCTCAGGGAAGGGAAGATTTTCTTCACCTACTAAACCAACAGTAGGCACAACAACGTACTGAAGGTACCAACCTCTATCCTTATCATCGTCAGGGGTCACCAACACCTTTTACTCCTGGCAGCCAGAGTAACAATCCCTTCACGAAATAACATCGGGGAATAAAGGTGAATAAGATGATTAAAGGTGAAGGGGACCAAAGCTAAAGTAGCTAAACCTCTAAGACATGCAACAACTCGCCATACAATAGGACCGACTTGTCCCAAGCAAATTTCAAAAAAATGACAGAATTCGATGATAACTGGATCGATGGGAGGTCTAAACCCTAAGGTAAAAGGGTAGGTATAAACAAAAGAATATCCCGCCTTGTAAGACGTTATTCTTTGGTTGCCATTTGGAACTATGACAGGAAAATCGGACTTCCAAAAACAGTCCCTACGAACAAGAGGAATTAAACCTTCGGTGATCAAGGTAGGGTACTTATCAGCACTATCAAGAGATGACGACAAATCTCTAAGAACCTGATTATCCCTAGCGAAGGTAAACTCAGCAGGTATGATTTCATCGACTCGGGGTTCGCATAAAGGTTCATGATGTTCTCTACCTCTAGATGAAGATCTGGAATCCCTAGCTCTCGGAGAAGTTGAAGACCTAGAAGAAGGAGGGGAAGTAATCTGGGAAGAGGAAGAACCCCTTGAAGGAGTAGAACCTAAACTCCTCAACCTACCACTTCCCCGGCTCCGCGTTGGAACAGAAGAAGGAGTCAAATCCTCAACTTTTATCACTCCTTTAGGCTGGTTCGAAGAAGACATATTTACAAAGACAAGGAAAAAAGTTCTTTACAAATAAAGAATGAAAGTTGGAAGTTTTTCGTGTAAGTAAAGAAAAGAAAAGGGGTATTTATACTTGAAGACAACCGTCAAAAATGAAAAAAAATCAATGATGTGAAAGTCATAATTGAAGGTGTCACTTCGTGACTGATGCAACCGCAAAAAGCCCTAAAAGGCGCCGAGTAATTGCAGAACCAACCCGGAGGTGACACATGGCTTGAACATTAAATGGAAGTGACAAGCGACGCCTACATTCAGAGAAGGATGCAATGTTTCGAGTGAAGTGGCGGTAAAATATTCCCGCAAGGACTATCTGTATTGGTAATAAGAGCTTCACACGTGTAATAAAACTTGATGATTCAGCCAATTACGTGGAGCAATGAAAACATGACAACTGGACAGGCTTCTATAAAGAGGTATGGGCCAAAGAGGCATGGCACAATATACTTACAGGGTAATCAGCTATGGGAAACTCAACCTGATTGAAACAAGGAAGAGATACGGTCAAAATGAATCCGGGTAGATGTGATGACCCAAAAGGTCATCTTATGTAAATTTAATTATGACTGTGTTTCGAGGCCCCGAAAGCCTCTGTTAATCTCACCTCGATGTGCGTGCACAGCCCGGGCACATAGCCGGGAAGCCTTTATGTGGAAACTTGATAAAGAGTTGAATTTATGAGAATTAATTGAATAAAGTTGACTTTGGTCAATATTTTTAGTAAACGGACCCGGACTCATGATCTGACGGTCCCAGAGGGTCTGTAGGAAAATATGGGACTTGGGCGTATGCCCGGAATTGAATTCTGAGGACCCAAGTCCGAGAAATGAATTTTTAAAGAAATGTGTTTTCTGAAAAATAATAAAGGCTATGAAAATGAACCTCGATGTGAAACCTGCGTTACCGGGCCCGTGTTATGGTTCCGGAGCCCGGAACAGGTTCAATATGTGTTATTTGAGTTATCTGTGAAATTTGGTAAGGAACGGGCTTGATTTGACATGTTTCGGATCAAAAATGAGAAATTGAGAGTTAATGAAGTTTTGAGGATTTTCATAGAATTTGAAATTTGGTTTGGAACGTGATTTCATGTTATCGAGGTTCAAATGTGATTCCGAGACCGGGAATGGTTCCGTTATGTCATTTATGACTTGTCCGCAAAATTTGATGTCATTCCGAGTCGTATAGGTCGGTCCGGCGCATGTTTATAGAAATCAAGAACTTGAAGTTTCTTAAGTTATGGTTTTAGGGGTTTTGGGGTGTGATTTTGAGTTTTAGCATTTTTTTGAGTGTTCCGTGGGCTCGAGTAAGTCCGTTTTATGATTTGGGACTTGTTGGTATTTTTGGACGGGGGCTCGGGTGGGCCCAGGTGCCTCCCGGACCCCCAACGGGGCTAAATACTAGCTAAAACACTGCTGGTGTGACCGCAGGTGCGGGACCGCTCCTGCGGTCCCAGCCTCGCAGGTGCGCATCTTCCGCAGGTGCGGACCATTTTTCCGCAGGAGCGGGACCGCAATTGCGGCCCCCAACTCCGCAGGTGCGGCCTTTTCCTCGCAGGTGCGGTCCCAGGTTCGCAGGTGCGGAAGCCCTGTAGGCAGCCTGTATTTAAATGTCAAAACTCGGGATTTCTTCATTTCCTTCATACCAAAAACCCCATTAGAGACTTGTGAGCTTGGGAGGAGCACACCACGACCTAGCTACTGTTAAGGTAAGTTAATTCCTTCCTAATACTAGTTTCATGCATGAATAATTAATGGGATTACCTATTAAATTAATGAAAAATCAAGAATTGGGTAGAAAATTTAGGGCTCTTAAGAAATTGGCGTATTGTCCGTTTAATGCTATGAATTCAAGTAGAAACTTCATATTAATGATCCTTAGGCTATGGGTGAGTGATTCCTCTGACAATTTTCAGGATTCGAGCATGCGGGCCTGGGGTCGAATTTTAGTATTTTTGGAAGAATAATAGAAAATGTATAATTAGGCTTTGGAATTGGTTTATTGAGTAACTATTGATGTTAATAACTCAATTGTGTCTAGATATTATCGATTCAGAGTTGGATTCGAGAGGAAAGGCTGTGATTGAGGCCTGACTTGCATTTTGGAGCCGAGGTAAGTGTTTGGCCTAACTTTAGCTTGAGGGATTAGGTATAGAGTCTTATTTACTATGTGTAATTCATGTCCAACGTATAGGTGGGGTGACAAGTGCCTACATGTTGCGGTCAAGCATGCCCGTGAGTCAATTGTGATGAATTGTACTGTGTTCTTGATATTCTCTGTAGTATGAATAATTGGTGATTCAGGAGTGATACATTGACGTTGTTTCATGACGTGGGAAATTATTGATTAATTGTTCAGTTGAAGCTTTTACTGTTGAAATTGTAATTCTGAGCGGGATTGGTTATAGTTGAATCCCTTGCCGGGACGATAGAATTTTATTGAGTATTTCTGTACACTTGTGATTCCTTATTGGTAATTGCACATTATATTGCTGATTGTTTATTATTTATCACATGAGGGGACATGCCGTGTTGATCGTTTATTATTTATCGCACGAGGGGACATGCCGTGCTTATTGTTTATTATTTATCACACGAGGGGACATACCGTGTTGATCGTTTATTATTTTTCGCAGGAGGGGACATGCCGTGCTGATTGTTTATTATTTTTCGCACGAGGGGACATGCCGTGTTGATCGTTTATTATTTATCGCGCGAGGCGACATGCCGTTTTGATCGTTTATTATTTATCACACGAGGGGACATGCCGTGTTGATCATTGATTATTTATTGCACGAGGGGACATTCCGTGCCGAGTGTTACTATATATGCACGAGGGGACATTCCGTGCCGAGTGATTGCGAGATTATGCACGAGGGGACATGCCGTGCCTTTTGCTATTCATTATCTGTGCTGAGACATTAAATTCCTGCTTTGACCTTTTTACATTTCAGTTATTACCCTGTTCTACCGTGCTAGCATTTTGTTGCCCCTTTTACCCCCAGCATGTTCTCCCCGTATCTGTTTTTACTTGCTTATTTCCGTCGATATTTTCCTGTTATTATATAGAATTGCACAGGTACATATATTGTTGTCGGTCCTAGCCTTGTCACTACTTCGCCGAGGTTAGGCTCATCACTTACTCATTACATGGGGTCGATTGTACTGATGCTACACCTGCTTCTTTATGTTGTGCAGACTACGCACCCGGACCCGGTGATCACTGACGGTCGGAGCTTTTCATCAGTTCATACAGGAGACATCGAGGTAGACCCGCAGACGTTCGTGGGCCTTGGCATCACCTTCTACCCTTCACTTTCAGCTCTGTCTTACCTTACAATTTCAAAGACAGACATATGTACTTATTTTCAGATCATTGTATTTAGTAATCTCTTAGACAGTTCGTGAGTATGTGACACAAGTTCTAGGATATGTATATGGGTTTTATTTCGAAGTTGCTATATTATTTTTGGTAATTTTTTAACCTTCATGTTATTGACCATCGATGCCTTAGTTATCTTGTTCGTTTTAGTTATTAACGAGTTTTATTTAGTTCAAACATTGGCTTGTCTAGCGGGTTCAACGTTAGACGCAGTCATGGCCCGAAGGTGGGATTTCGGGTCGTGACAGTAGAGCTACAGGCAGATTCAGAGATCTTCAATTAATGATCCACACGTTACACAACCTTCACGTAACAGTTACGGTTATTCTTTGTAACGTTACATTAATGTAATAATTAGTCATTAATGAGCGATCATTGCAAGAGGAAGACGTTATATTAAGGAATTCCCTATATAAGAGAATAAAATATAACTTGTAGGGGGCATCCGCACTACGAACATAATACACTTTACTTTTCTGTGCATCTTATTAGTGTCTATTTACTTACTCATTCATAATTATCATTATTTCCTCGATCAGAAACCCGTGTTCATCCTAAAAATAGCTTTGGTCAAAGGATATAATTCTTTGGTTAAACAACTGTCGCCATAGGCGATTTCTGGCGGTGGCTCAGGGAGGAGGGTGGAGAGGACTAAGGTGTTTCGTTTGTGCGTTTGCAACATCCGAAAGGAAAGCCGTCTCTCTTCCATTCGGAGCAAGCATCATAATCGTACCGCTATAAAACAATCTATAGGAAGTGGAGCAAACTTTCGAGCAGCTCTTTCAACTGCCGCCTAATCCCCCAACATGCTCAAGACCCGAGAACCATCCAGGGACTGGACGGCCGGAGGGAGCTTGCTTTTGCATTCACCAAGATAGTCTTGCTCGCTCCTGAACTCTGCGGCGAGTTCAGCCACTACCTCCGGGTCCTTGTTCGTAGACAAAGCGGATTCAGAATTGTCTTTGATTCCAAGGAATAACTTGTATCCATGCTCTCATAACAACGTACCAAAAAGAAGAATGCGAGAAGTTCACCATCGGGTTCATTTCCGAATCAGGACAGAAAGAGGCCAAGAGTGACTGCTCGATAGAAACTCTCTTCTCTCGCCCGTAAACCATAGAAAACATCCGCAAGTTCCCTGGGGACGACCCTAATCTTGTGTTGGCTTTGCCAACTTATTGGGTTGCGGGCGGAGAAAAGCGGACGTGGGGACAAAGGAGGACCACAAGCCCGGGGCTCGACGAAACGGAAACTTTCAGCATGTTGAAACTTCTTGGGGTTAGCAGTGACTTTGGATATGAGTAATTCCTAAAAAAAGGTAGCAATCCGGTCTTTAGTCAATGGTACTATTTAAATGAGAATGTCGTGTCGTCCAGCGCACTTGACCACTGACACTATATAGGAAAGGTTTTTGATCGAAGCTCTCGAACCTGTTCCGAAGTCACTTTAGGATTCGGTTTCCGATCTGATGTCAAGAAGCTAAGAATAGTCTTTCAGCCAATCCGTAATTTATTGAATAATAGCAGCCCTTGGATTTGCCAAATATCTTTGGAATTCATGGGTTCTCTATCGATGCGTGTATGCCTTCGTCGAAGAAAGAAGGGGAATCACAAGAAATTTTCATAGACCTATCCTCATCATCATCCCGCCGCTCCTACCAACGCTTACTTACAACTAAGCAAAAAAAAGGTTCTAAATAAGAAGCCCTTTGGCTAGGGTTGGGGTGAGGTTTAGAGAGAGATATGTGAGAGAGTGGGGAGACTGAAATGAGGGGGTAGAGGGTGTTAGGACATTTAAATACTTAAGGGGGATGAGTTCTGAGCCGTTGGATCTTTTGGAGATCAACGGCCGGGATTGATTGACACCTAAACGATGTAGTTTGGTTTAGGCGGGATTTCAGATTAGGTTTTGTATTGGGCTTGGCCGGTTTTGGACTAGGTTTTTGGGGTTGGACTTGTTTTAAAAGTGGCCCAGTCTAGCCAAGGTTAACTAGACCTCTATTTACTTTAATTAACATTTAAATATAATTAATTTAACTAAATTCTAAATTAAGTACTAGATTATCGTAATTTGTAAAATTACTAACTATGTTTTTGTATCATTTGCATAATTAGTCAATCTTTAATTTAACACTAATTTAGTCAATCAGGTTATGCTGGCATGAACTAGGGAGTGTAGACCCTATGTTGGAAAGTCATCAGTTAGGGATTGGAGACCCTATACTACCATAATTTTGAATTATTTTCAACATCATTTCTTCTTCTCTTCTTTTTATTTTCGGTGAATAAGTGAATGCTGGAAAGAATTTTGGAGGGGACTTCCCTTTGAAGTTGTTGTTGCAAAGTTGTTTCTAGTCAATGCACAGTTTCTTTTTGGTTGCCCCTGCTTCTTGCCAGGTTGCTTTTGGATTGCACCTGTTTCCTATTTTCTTCAAACAAAGAATAATTTGTCAGTTTGAAATGGGGGTTGGTTTTGTGGCCTTGATTATCTTGGTCATTTGATCTTGGCCCCCCCTTTTTTACGAAGATCTCAATTGCTTGCTTTCTCTCTAGGGATCGGTTTCATTTCTAACCTTGGAGATCTTGACTTTTCCAAAACTTTACTAGGATGGTTAATCATGTGGGGCTTAACCTTCTTTAACTTTATTTTGCCTTTGTGTCATTTTGATTTTGATTCCTTTCCTTTCAGGAATTCTTGATTTCAAAGTATCAGCCGTCATGGCTTGTCGATGTCGTCTCGATGCATCTGTCGTGGCTAGGCGCTTTTTGCATACTAGCTTGTATCAATTGAGAACCTTGTAAATCAGTCTTGCCATCCTTTTTTTTCTTAATTTAGAATAGAATTAGACCGAAAGGGATTCAAATAAATACCAAACAATGAGACGGACAATATGAACTTAGACGAGAGGTATCCCTTTCAGGGAAAGGAAAAAGAACTTATCTGGAGTGTATGCGGACCTCAATGAACATGACATGACTCTTGGACTGGATGTCTGATCTGTGCGAACTTTCCAACTCTTAGAAATTCATCATAACTTATACCCTAAGATTGAGAAACCTTGCCCAGGACTGTGTTAATTACTGACGATTCCCTTGTTTCGATCGTCGGCACCCTTTGCGGGTATTCACCAGCTAACCTCTCTCGTTTCTCTTCTCACCATTGCTTTGTAGTGCTCTTTGTGAGTTTCCACTAACGAGACTCTCTCATTTTTAATTTCTTTGCTTACCTTCGCCTCACGGTGCTCGTGCGAGTTTTCACCGATAAGACTCTCTTATTTTATTTCTCTCATTCGGTTGTATTAGATCCAAGTAACTGTATCTTCCAATTTTGGACATTTTTACCGATTTATCAGAAGGACTTGAACATGATTTGGGTAAAAAGAATAACGATTGAATTATAACTTTGGAACCTTTCCGGCGAAACCATCGTCGAACCAATATAAATTCTGCCCCAGTTTCAACTTTTGAGAAAATGTGGATTTTTATTTTGGTATGACTGAACCTCAGAGTAAGGCTTCCTACGTATCCTTTCGGAATCAAGTCGAATGTAGTTCAAGGAAACTTTGTTTTTTTGTTTTTGTTTTTTACTTTCAGGCTCTAAAGAGGGTGATCAAGGAAGATAAACCGACTCAAAGGGTTTACAAAAGGTTGATAGTGTTTAGGTAGCGAGAATGAAAGCCTTCGTCATCCCAATCGGAGAGTATTAAGACCGCGAAAGGGGTTAAACATAATACCTTTTGACTACATCTGCATTGACAGTTGTTTCAGGGTCATTTCCTTCTATATCTCCTAAGTACAATTCTCCTTTTGGCAAAAAATTTCTTATAATGTATGGACCTTTCGAATTTGGAGAGAACTTTCCTTTTGCTTCCTCATGATGGGGAAGAATACACCTTAGAACAAGTTGCCCCACTTCGAAGTTTCTAGGCCGCACTTTCTTATTGTAAGTGCGGGCCATTCTTTGTTGGTACAACTGCCCGTGACAAAATGCAGCCATCCGCTTTTCATCAATCATAGTTAATTGTTCCAACCAGGTTTTAACCCATTCGTCATCCTCGATTTCAGCTTCAACAATGATTCAAAGAGAGGGAATTTCGACTTCTGCAGGTATTACAGCTTCAGTGCCATAACAAATAAGTAAGGCGTAGCCCCAACTGATGTGTGCGCGGGTTTTTGATATCACATTAATGCAAAAGGAACCTTCTCATTCCATTGTCTAGAACTTTGAATCATTTTCGTTTGCCGCTTCAATGACGCCATTGGCTTTCGGTCGGTAAGGGGGAGAATTGCGATGTGTAATTTTAAACTATTCACATGCCTCCCTCATCAAGTGACTGTTCAGATTTGCAGCGTTGTCTATAATGATAGTTTTCAGAATACCAAAATGATAGATAATGCTGGAATGTACGAAGTCCACCACTGCTTCTTGGTGACGGCTTTGAAAGTGACCGCGTTGACCCACTTTGGGAAATAATCAATGGAAACCAGGATGAATCTGTGCTCATTTGAGGCTTTCGGCTCGATCGGCCAAATGACATCCATACCCCAAGCAACAGATGGCCAAGGTGCTGACATAGGATGCAACTCTGAAGGCGGTGCGTGAATCAGGTCACCGTGTGTCTGACACTGATGGCACTTCTGGACAAAACTGAAGCAATCTTTTTCCATGGTTATCCAGTAATAACCTGCCTGCAGGATTTTCTTTGCAAGGACATATCCGTTCATTTGGGGACCACATACTACCGAATGTACTTCGTTCATGATATTTTCAGCTTCTTTTGCATCCACACACCTTAAAAGATTCAAATCTGGAGCTCTCTTGTACAAAACTTCTCCGCTTGAAAGGAAACTGCTAGCAAGCCTTCTAATAGTTCTCTTTTGGTCTCCATTGGCTTGCTGGGGGTATTCCTTTGTTTTTAGGAACATGTTAATATCATGATACCATGGTTGGACAATTGGTTCTACTTCAACCGCATTGCAGTAACCATGTCTTTCTCGGATTTGAATCTCCAACGGATCAATATGGACATTGCCCGAACATGGCAACATTGCAGGTAAGGTAGCTAGTGTGTCAGCTAACTCATTGTGGAATCGAGGAATATACCTTAATTTAACAGATTTGAATTGCTTATTAAGGTTTTCCACATGTTGTTTGTATGAATTAAGCTTGATATCTCGAGTTTCCCATTCGCCTTGGGCTTGCCAAATGATCAAATCAGAATCTCCCATGATTAATAATTCTTCCACATCCAGATCAATTGCCATGTTCATGCCCATGATGCAAGCTTCATATTCAGCAGTTTTATTCGTACAGAAGAACCGAAGCCGTACTGTAGCCGGATAGTGCTGACCTGTGGGCGGAATCAAAATTGCCCCAATCCCAACACCCTTTGCGTTTACAACTCAATCAAAGAAAATTTTCCAAGTCTTAGTGTCTTCTGAATTTACTTCCTCGCCTGGGAAATAAGTGCTTAGGGGTTGGTATTCGTCATCAACTGGGTTTTCAGCTAGATGATCGGCCAAGGCTTGTGCTTTCATTGTCGTGCGGGTGACATAGACAATGTCGAACTCAGAGAGTAGGATTTGCCATTTTTCCAGCCTTCCCGTGGGCATTGGTTTTTGGAATATGTACTTTAGCGGGTCTAATATGGTTATGAGCTACATGGTGTAAGCCAAAAAATAACGTCTAAGCTTTTGAGCGACCCAAGTTAAGGCACAACAAGTTCTTTCCGGCAAAGTGTACTTGGCTTCACAACCAATAAATTTCTTGCTCAAATAGTATATGGCTTGCTCTTTCTTTCCGGTCGCATCATGTTGCCCAAGAACACAACTAAAAGAATTTTCCAAGACCGTCAAGTACAAGAACAAAGGTTTTCTTGGCTCAGGAAGAACCAAAACCGGCGGCTTTGACAAATATTCTTTGATTTTATCAAAAGCTTCTTGACACTCATCCGTCCATTTAGTCGCTGCGTCTTTCTTTAGGATCTTAAATATCGGCTCACATGATAGTAAGCTGAGCGATGAACCTAATGATATAGTTCAACCTTCCCACCAAACTCATGACCTCTTTCTTGGTTTTCGGAGGTGGTAGATCTCGGATAGATTTTATCTTTGTTGGATCTAACTCAATACCCCTCGGACTGACTATAAACCCCAAGAGTTTCCCAGATGGAACCCCGAATGCACATTTAGCTGCGTTCAATTTCAAGTCATACCTGCGCAGACCCTCAAAGAATTTTCTCAGATCTCGCACATGGTATTCTTGTGTTCTGGATTTAATGATCACATCATCTACATACACCTTAATTTCTTGGTGCATCATATCATGGAAGTTTGCGGTCATAGCTCTCATGTAAGTTGCCTCGGCATTTTTCAGACCGAATGGCATGACCCTATAACAGTAGGTTCCCCATGGTGTGGTGAAAGCTGTCTTTTCTGCATCTTCTTAATCCATCAGGACTTGGTGATACCAAACATAACAATCCACAAAAGACTGTATCTCATGTTTGGCACAATTGTCGACAAGGATGTGGATGTTTGGTAACGGAAAATTGTCCTTGGGGCTTTCTTTATTCAAATCCCTGTAGTCAACACATACTTGGATCTTCTCATCCTTCTTTGGTATTGTACTATATTGGCCAACCATGTGGTGTATCGACTACTCGGATCACACCCGATTTTAATTGTTTGGCAACCTCTTCTTTAATCTTATCGTTGATGTCTGTTTTGAATTTTCTTTTCTTTTGTTGGTGATCGGTGACAACCCTACACCACTATAGAGTTGGGTATCTAACTAATCTAGATGTCCGTGTTGTTTCTATTTGCACTTCCAAACATTGTTGTGATTGATTCTATTTTAATTTTATGCTAGTGTATGCTAAAAGTAAGTTAAGTACAATATTTTTTGTGAGAGTTTTCAAGTGTTAAAAGGAACTAGGGAAGTGACTTCTGCCTAGGTGAGTATCTAACGGGTATCTAGAATCTATGACGAGCTAGTTATGATTGGGGTCGTGATATTACCATCACACAAAAGTTCTCACTCTATACCTTTCGGTAGTTTGAGTAACTTTGCCCGATTTGACTGTTCTCAAGTCCAAATGGGTGTTCATGCAATGCAGGTGAAATTGGCTCAAGTCGGGTATTACTATCTCTAGGTATAACCCTTTAATTGGAGCTATCAATCTCTTGAATTCACCTCAATTCCTTATTAGCCTAATTTTCCTAGACTTAGTCCCTCTTTCGCAAGAAGAGACCAAGTCATAAAGGCATGAATCAGTGTTTGCAACCACCAATTCTACAATTAAAGTATTAATTAGGCTAAATATCACTAATCTATAAACAATTAAGCCCTAAAATTCACGACCCATTAAATACCCACACTAGGGTTGGGTCACAACCCTAGCTATGGGGTCTAGCTACTCATAATAAAAGCAGAAATCAAAGATAAAGATGAAATATAAGCCATAATATTAACGTACAAGATGAAAATCTAAAGTTTGAAGAGAAATCTACTACAAAATTTCCCAAAAAGGGTAAAAACCGTTGTTCACGTGCTCTGCTAAATAAAAATTAACCTAAAATGTCAAAAAGGTCTATTTATATTAAGTTACAATTTCGAACAAAAAAATCCCCTGCGGAGGTTTCGCGGACACGTAATTCTGACCGCGTCCATGCTTGGGCTTTCGCGGCCTCGTAATAGTGAGCGCGTTCCGCGTTTCTTCATATCTGGGCTTGGGTAGAGCTCGGTTTTGCGGATCGCGTATTTTCAACCGCATCCGCATGAGATTCATTCGCGGCCGCGTAATTTGGATGGGGACCGTGTTCTTCATTTAAGCCCACATTGCAGAGTCTCTGGACCTCGACAACCGCTCTCAGCGGAATTTCAACCGAGGCCGCGTTAGTGATTTTATGGCCGCTCTTTTCCATCGCGGTCAACATTGATATTTAGGCTCAAAGAAGCCTCTCAGATTCTCTACTTTGCGGACCGCATAATTGTGGTCGCCTCAGCGTTGGTCCTTACGTGGCCGCGCTTTTTTGTCGCTCTCAGCGCTCTTATCCCATTCTTGGATTTGTGCAAGTTTGACTCCATTATGAGTTGATTAAGGCTTCTTTGGGTCATTTTGAACAAACCCTACAAGCAAGCACATTAAGTTAGTTTCCGGGAATATCTTCAAGCATTTTTGGCCCAAAACCTAAGTAAAAGAGAGAAAATAATAGGCTAAAATCCCTACTTATCAGTTGGATAGGTGGACAACCGGGAAAAAATGGCAACTTGTGTACCACTAGATCGACACTCACTCCTGAAATATCATCGTAAGACCAGACAAACACGTCTTTAAATTCAAACAAGAGTTGGATCAATGCATCTCTAGTTTTTTCCTCGGCGTGAATGCTTATCACGGTCTCTCTGATCTCTTCTGACTGCCTAAATTAAGTGGCTTTGTTTCATTTAGGTTTGGCTTAGGCTTATTCTCAAATTGTTCCAATTCTCAATTTACTTCCCTAAAAGCCTCATCTTCATCATATTCTAGTTCTTGATTCATCATGTCACAGTTAGACATCGTTTTAGGATCTGGGCATGAAGTCTGCAAGCATGTTATGTTATTTAGGTCCGCATTATTAGAACTGAAAAGAAAAAGATAAGAAAATAGCAAAATCAGAAAGAAATAAGAGAAAAGATCCATAGACGATGAAATATTGATTTAATTTCATTGAATTTGAAGATAGGAGGGTTTACATTGAAATTTAAAAGACAGCAAAATAAAAACATCCAAGTTTCACCCTGAAATAACTCGGAATGCAGAAAAGATGGCAAGACTGAACTACCGGGATTCTCGCCTTCCAGTTTTGCAATTTTGCATTGGTCCCCATGTATTTCACCTCAGCAGTGCTTTAGCCTTCGCCTGGTTTGACCATGTGGACCTTGTACAACATTTTCCTCATTGCCTCACAGATGTCCTCAATTTCTTCGGCCGTGAAGGCTTCTTCTTCTTCTTCTTCTTCTATATACCTTGGCTTAACAAATGATCTGGCGAGGTGCGGGACTGGCTAAGGAAAGACCCATCCATTTTTCTTACGTTCATCGGCCCATTTTTCGTCGGCATTGGTAGCTTGGAAACCTATGCCAAAGAACTTCTTGTTGGCACCCAAGGTAACATGTTCTGTGACACCATGTAAGGATACCAGAACCCTTTCCCGGGCTTGTACCCATGTTTGATCATTTCACTGGCGACCATGATTGATGCGTTTGACAAACAAGGTTGAGGAAATGGGGTTCCTTCTTCGCACAGGTCAGCGACCACAATTTCAAAGGCTTGGTAGACTATGTGTTCACTCCCCTCTCTAGCCTCCAGACATGGGACTAACAGATCCCTGTAGATTGACTGTTCATCTTCTTCGTGGACAACTATTTCTTGGTTTTCATGTTCGAATTTGACCATTTGATGGAGAGTAGAGGGCACGGCTCCTGTGGCATGGATCCATGGTCTTCCTACGAGAAAGTTATATGAAATTTCCATGTCCAAAACTTGGAATGTTACTTAAAAATCCATGGGGCCAATGGTTAGGATCAAGTCAATTTCCCGTATCGTATCCCTTTTGACACTGACGAAAGAAGGCACGCAAACATTGTTTGGTCTTATCCTTTATGTCCCAATGTACATCCTCTGTAATGTTGATAGAGGGAAAATGTCAACTCCAGATCCACAGTCTAAAATAACCCTTTTCACATAATATCCTTCACAGTTGACAATCAATTTAAGGGATTTGTTGTGGGAAGATCATTCTCGAAGCAAGTCATTTCTGCTGAAGGAAATTCGGTTGACTTCAAAAAATCGCTCTTCCATTCTTTCCAACTGTTCAACCGTGGTCTCAATTGGAACATACGCCTCATTCATCGTGTTTAGAAGCACCTTCTGGTGTTCGTTTGAACTCATCGGTAGAGACAAAAGTAAAACCTGGGAGGGAGTCTTTCTAAGTTGATCAATCACAGCATACTCCGAGGTTTTCATTTTTCGGAAATATTCCTCTGCTTCTTCAGCAGTAACCGTCTTTTTGAGTGGGAATCTCTTATGCTTGGTTTTGTTCAATTCTTCAGGGTTATGATCTTCCCAGATTGCTTTGTTTCATTTATTTCTCCCCTAACTTCTTTTCCTTTGTATATGACCACTGTCTGGTTGTAGTTCCAAGGGACGGCAGTGGGATATTTCATGGGAATTTATGGTATGCGTCTAATGATCAAAGGCTCATCGGGTGGGCCCAAATGCCATTCAGATACCGCGCGAGGCAAAAACAAGCCTTAGAAGAACTGCTGGTGCAATAGATCTGGTGCGACCGCACCTGCGAAGGACCAGCCGCAGGTGCGAAGACCGCAGGTGCGGCCAACGCCTCGCAGGTGCGGCCTCAGATGGGGTTTCTTAGTTCCGCAGGTGCGGGTCATATCCCACAGAAGTGGAGCCACAGGTGCAGACACCCTTCCGCAGGTGCGGACTCCCTTCCGCAGGTGAGACAATTGTCCCCCTTCCTATTTTCCACAGGTGCGAGATTTTTCTCGCAGATGCGAAGACCGCAGGTGCGGTCCTTGAGCCGCAGGTGCGGAAAACCCTTATGGAAGTAAGGTAGTTTTAATACGGGACTTAGTCATTTTTGAACCATTTTCTTTCATCTTGGGCAATTTGGAGAGCTTGCAAAGGAGCGATTCGACCTAGCAATTGTAAGGTAAGTAATTCCTACCCAAAGTGAGTTTAGTACTTGAATTCTTAGGTATATTAACACACAAAATTAGTAGAAATCATGGGTTTAGAGTAAAACCTAGGATTTTGATAAAAATGAGAATTTACCAAGGAATTTGTTATGAAATCATGCAAAAACTATATAATATCGATCCTTAGGCTATGGGTAACTATTTCCCTTAAAGTTTTCTGGAATCAGAGCATGTGGGCCCAGGGGTACATTTTAGGATTTTGCAAATTTTGTTGAATTAATCATTTAAATAGGAGAATTGCGGACTTTTGAGCATAGATTGAATTATTTATATAACATTTCGCTAGTTTCGAGTTCTTGGGCGACCAATTTGGGGATTTGAGCGCATTCTTGACCCGAGAAGTAGGCTTGAAACGAGGTAAGTTTCCTTTCTAACCTTGTAAGAGGGAATTGTCCCCATAGGTGAAGTAAATAACTGTGTGTGTCATTATTTGTGGGGACTACATACGTACGAGGTGACGAGAGTCTGTGCGTAGTGACTATTCGTGTTATGTCGGGGTAGTTAGGTTCACACCAAGCCTTGTAAATTCTGCTAATTGAGCTATATGCCTTGTATTTTCCTTGTATGCAAGCTTGTTTCCAAGAAATCCTAAAACTAGATGTACTCAGGCGAATCATTATTTTAGAAAAGGATTTAAAGAAAAATGTTGTGTTTATGTGTGACAACTTCGCAATAAGTATTCCGCGAGCAGAGTGATTCTTTCCACTACTCTCATGGGAACGTGCCGTACGCCATGGCAGGTTAATAGATGCATCTATGGTTCGTGTCGTTCGACCCTTCGGTAGTGCACACTTATTATTATGTTGGCCCAGACCGTACCTTCCGATACATTGTGCGCATGCTACTTGTTTGATATTGTTCATGACTTTAAAATTGTTAGATGTCTTGGAAGATAAATTCGTAAATTGTATGTTGGAGTTTCACCTCGTAAACAGGTTTCATAAATATGCTTGATATTCATTGTTCTATTATCCATGTGTACTTGTTATTCTGTTTAATTGTTACACCTAGATATATTATTTGGACCCTAGTAAGTATCAAGTCGACCTCTCGTCACTATTTCTTCGAGATTAGACTGGATACATATTGTTTATGTACTCATGCTAGGCCCTGTACTTAATTGTACAGGTTCTGAGGCAGGTGCATCTAGGTATCAGTCCAGAACTCGCCCTTGATTGCTTTCTGTTGAGGTTTCACGTTGAGCTGCTTCTCTTGACGACATTCAACAGCACCTTGGAGCTTTTCCTTTTGCTATTTCTGTCTGTATTTTTCTCAGATAGTAGGACAGACTTTTATTCCTTTTGATTTTACTCTACTAGATGCTTGTAGACTTGTGACACTAGTTCCTGGCACGCACGTTAGTAGACTATTATTTTGGGATGTAATTATTAAATTATGACTCTCTTTACGTTATTTCTGATTGAAATTTGCCTAGGTTATTCGTTATTTTGGAACATTTTTAATTTTAAACCAGGTAAATGTTTGAAAAGTTTTGATAAAATAATGAAACTCACAAGTAGATTAATGTTGTCTTGCCTGACAACGGTGTTGGGCGCCATCGCGACTAGGGTTAGGATTTGGGTCGTGACAACATGGTATCAGAGCGCTAGGTTAACGTAGGTCTCACAAGTTACGCGCGCAACCGACGTTCCGGTCCCGGGAGGGGCCACTACCCCATCGTTAGAGGTCGTGGCATAGGGCGGGGGAGGGCACCGACCCGAGGTAGGGGACGAGGGCGTCCCAGAGCTGCTCCAATTTCACCGCCAGCAGATCCAACAGAGGATCCCATCACTGAGGAGTAGGGCGAGGTGCCCGCAGCAGATCCTTCCCTGTTGGAATTCATGACGGCGCCGGGATTTCAGGAGGTCATGGGCCGTATGATACGGTTCATGGACACCATGACTCAGGCTGGTTTATTTTCAGCGGACCCGGCAACATCTCAGGCGGGAGGGGGAGCACAGATCCCTACTGCCCAGGCCGCAGGACATGCAGCAGTAGTTTATCAAACCCCGGGTATACTGCACGTGGGTGGGGTCCAGCCAGTAACAGCAGCATCATCTGAGCCCAGACCAGCTGCGGACGGCGATCCGCAGAAGTTATTAGACAGATGGACCAGACTACACCCTCCTGTCTTCGGAGGCGAGCGTCATGAGGATGCCCAGGACTTTATTGATAGATGCAGGGACAGACTGCACAACATGAGGATACTGGGGACCCATGGAGTTGACTTCACTACCTTCCAGCTAGAGGGCATGGCCCGTAGATGGTGGCAGTCCTACATTCTTGGCAGACCGGCGTATTCTTCTCCCATCACGTGGGAGCAGTTCACTCAGCTATTCCTGGACAGGTATATTCCTCCCTCTGAGAGGGAAGAGCTGCGGTATCAGTTTGAGCAGCTGGAGCAGGTACATTCCACTGACTACGAGGCTAGGTTTTCTGAGCTGTCTCGTCATGCACTTATGATAATTCCGACCGACACAGAGAGAGTGAAGAGATTTATAGATGGGTTTCACTCAGGTATTAGGGCCAACATGGCCCGAGAGGTGGAGATGGGGACTCCTTATCAGCTTTTGGTAGAGATTTCTCGCAGGATTGAGGGTTATCGGTCGAGGAGCAGAGAGCAGGGGCAGCAGGATAAGAGAGCTCGGTTTTCTGGGGATTTCAGAGGTGCTCCATCCACGGGCAGAGGTCAGTTTGGTAGGGTCCAGCCTAGTAGGACCCCATATTCAGCACCCCCACCACCTCCTCGAGGTGCTCCGACGACGCCTTATTTCAGCGCTATGCTGGAGAGTTCTTATCGCCCACCAGCTATTTAGGGTTCCTCCGGCGGGTATTCTGGTCATCAGGGGTCTTCCACCCTTATTTCAGTGCTATGTCAGAGAGTTCGTACCGTCCTCCAGCTATTTAGAGCTCTTCTTCCGGGCAGCAGGCTATGGTGCCGAGAGGTTGTTACGATTGTGGGGATACAGGTCATATGAAAAGGTTTTATCCCAGGCTTCGGGGCAAGGCAGTGCAGCAGAGTCACCAGCCTATGATTTCAGCACCAGCGGTCCGGCCACCCAGAGGTGGAGGACTGGTTGGTGGGGGTAGTCCTAGGGGTGGAGGCCAGGCAGGGGTAGCCCAGTCAGTCCCTATCCATTTAGGTGGGGGCCAGTCATCCGGCGTTCCAACTAGAATCTATGCTTTCCCGGCCAGACCAGATGCAGTGGCCTCAGACGCCGTGATCACAAGTATTATTTCAGTATGCGGTATATATGCATCGCTATTGTTTGATCCAAGATCCACTTATTCATATGTGTTAGCCTTGTTTTCTCATTTCTTGGATATTCCCCGTGAGTCCTTGGGTGCTCTTATTTATGTGTCCACTCCTGTGAGAGATTCTGTGGTTGTAGAAGGAATTTATCGGTCCTGTGTGGTTACATTCTGTGGGTTCGAGACCAGAGCGGGCCTCCTGTTACTTGATATGATTGATTTTGAGGTCATCCTGGGCATCGATTGGCTATCTCCCTATCATGCCATCCTAGATTTCCATGCCAAGACTGTTACTCTAGATATGCCTGAGTTGTCGAGATTGGAATGAAGAGGTTCCTTAGTTAGTGCAGCTAGTCGGGTTGTTTCTTTCCTGAAGGCTCGACGTATGGTCGAGAAAGGTTGTTTGGCTTATCTTGCTTATGTGCGGGACACCACCGCCGAGTCCCCGACAATTGATTCAGTGCCGATAGTTCGAGAGTTTGCTGATGTATTCCCTTCAGATCTTCCAGGCTGCCACCGGATCGTGACATTGATTTTTGCATTGACTTAGCTCCAGGCACCCACCTATATCCATTCCCCCATACCGTATGGATCCTAAGGAATTGAAGAAATTGAAAGAACAACTTGAGGAGTTGCTAGCTAAGGGGTTTATCAGACCGAGTGTATTGCCTTGGGGTGCTCCAGTGTTATTTATGAAGAAAAAGGATGGGACTATGCGGATGTGTATTGACTACCGCTAGTTGAAAAAAGTCACCATCAAGAACAAGTACATGTTGCCGCGTATCGATGATTTGTTTGACCAGTTGCAGGGTGCGCGGGTATTTTCTAAGATTGACTTGAGATCGGGGTACCATCAGTTGAAGATTCAGGACTCGGATGTTCCGAAGACTGCCTTTTGTACGAGATATGGTCATTATGAGTTCCTGGTGATGTCATTTGGCTTGACTAATGCCCCATCAGTATTTATGGATTTGATGAGCATGGTGTTCAGGCCTTATATTGATTCTTTTATCATTGTATTCATTGATGACATTCTGATTTACTCACGTACCCAGAGCACGAGCAGCATTTGAGAGTTGTGCTCCAGACCTTGTGGGAACAAACGTTGTACGCTAAGTTCTCCAAGTGTGATTTTTGGTTAGCTTTTGTGGCATTCTTGGGACACTTGGTATCCGGAGAGGGCATCAAGGTGGTTCCTAAGAAGATTGAGGCAATTCAAAGTTCTCCACGCCCTACTTCAGCGACAGAGATCAAGAGCTTCTTGGGATTGGCAGCTTATTATCGCCGATTTGTGGAGGGTTTTTCATCCATTGTAGCTCCTCTGACTATATTGACCCAGAATAATGCCCCATTACGATGATCCGACGAGTGTGAGGTGAGCTTCCAGAAGCTCAAGATACCATTGACCTCAGCACCAGTGCTAGTATTGTCTTTCGGATCGGGGATGTATATAGTTTATTGCGACGCTTCACACGTTGGTTTAGGGTGTGTGTTGATGCAGGAGGGGCGAGTTATTGCATATGCTTCACGGCAGCTGAAGGTTCAAGAGAAGAATTACCTCGTGCATGACTTGGAGTTGGCGGCGATTGTTCATGCTCTTAAGATTTGGAGGCACTACTTATATGGGGTGCCTTGTGAGGTTTATACAGACCACCGCAGCTTACAGCATTTATTCAAGCAGAAGGATCTTAATTTGAGGCAGTGTAGGTGGCTTGAGTTGCTGAAGGATTATGACATCACCATTCTTTATCACCCGGGAAAGGCGAATGTGGTTGCGGATGCCTTAAGCAAGAAGGCGGAAAGTGTGGGTAGCTTGGCTTTCATTCTATCGGAAGAGAGACCTTTATCCTTGGACATTCAATCCTTGGCTAACCGCCTGGTGAGGTTGGATCTTTCAGAGCCCAGCCGAGTTCTTGCACATGTGGTTGCTTAGTCTCCATTGTTGGGGGAGATCAAGGCTCGACAGTTTGATGATCCGCACTTGGTAGCTCTCTGGGAGACAGTGTTACAGGGTGGTGCCAAGGAGGTTTCTATTGGCGAGGATGGTGTTCTGAGACTTCAGGGTCGCTTATGTGTCCCTAATGTTGGTGGCCTGAGGGAGAGGATTCTAGAGAAGGCTCACAGTTCACGGTATTCTATTCATCCTGGTGCTACGAAGATGTATCGTGACTCGAGGCTGCATTACTGGTGGAGGCGGATGACGAAGGACATAATGGAGTATGTGGCTAGATGTCTAAATTGACAGCAGGTTAAGTATGAGCACCAGAGGCCAGGAGGCCTACTCCAGCAGATGCCTATACCTTAGTGGAAATGGGAGCGCATCACTATGGACTTCGTAGTTGGATTACCTCGGACTTTGCGGAAGGTTGATGCGGTTTGGGTTATTGTGGACAGGTTGACCAAGTCGTCGCATTTCATTCCAGTACCTACTACTTATACTTCTGAGAAGTTGGCCCAGATCTACATTCGGCAGATAGTTTGGTTGCACGGTGTGCCTGTGTCCATTATATCATATCGAGGTCCTCAGTTCACCTCGCACTTCTGGAGAGCAGTACAAAGTGAGTTAGGCACCTAGGTAGAGCTAAGCACAACATTCCACCCTCAGACCGACGGGCAGTCGGAGAGGACAGTTCAGATATTGGAGGACATGCTTTGAGCATGTGTGATTGACTTCGGAGGGAAGTGGGACCAATTCTTTCCCTTGGCCAAGTTTTCTTATAATAACAGCTATCAGTCCATCATTGATATGGATCCATTTGAGGCCTTGTATGGTCAACGATGTCGTTCTCCCGTCGGGTGGTTTGAGCCGGGCGAGGCTAAGTTATATGGCACCGATCTGGTGAAGGATGCCTTGGAGAGAGTAAAGTTGATTTAGGAGAGGCTTCGCACAGCACAATCCAGACAGAAGAGTTACGCGGACCAGAAGGCACGTGATGTATCATTTATGGAGGGAGAGAAAGTTTTGTTGAAAGTCTCGCCGATGAAGGGCATTATGAGGTTTGGGAAGAAAGGCAAGCTGAGCCCAAGGTTTATAGGCCCATTCGAGGTGTTGAGACGAGTTGGGGATGTTGCTTATGAGCTTGATTTACCTCCCAGTTTATCAGGAGTTCATTCGGTCTTTCATGTGTCCATGCTCCGGAGATACCACGCCGACCTCTCTCACGTGGTAGATTTCGACACCATTCAGCTAGATGAGAGGTTAGGTTATGAGGAGGAGCCAGTTGCTATTATTGACAGGCAGGATGTCCAGTTGAGGTCTAAGAGAGTTTCCGCTGTTAAGGTCCAGTGGAGGGGCCAACCAGTCGAGGAGGAAACTTGGGAGGCCGAGGAGGACATGCGGAGAAGATATCCACACTTATTCAGCACTCCAAGTATGATTCTAGACTCGTTCGAGGATGAACGTTTGTTTAAGAGGTGGAGAATGTAACGACCTGACATGTTGTTTTGTGTTCTAGGACCCCGTGACCCTAAATGAGACTTTCTATAGTTGCTTTTACTAATTTATAACTTGCAGGGATGGTTGGTCCGGGGATTGGAGGAGTTTGGAGTGGTATAGGAACACTTAGTTCCTTAAGGTTGGTCTTAAAGGTCGAGTTTGACTTCGGTCAATATTTTTAGTAAACAACTTCGGAATCGAGATTTGAATGTTTCGTTAGGTTCGTATGATGATTTCGGACTTGGGCGTATGTTCGTAATGGGTTTTGGATGACCCGGGAGCGTTTCGGTGCAAAATAGTGAAATATGATTCCTTAAGTTCAAAAAATTGAGGTTTAGAACGTGATTTTGTGTTATCAAGGTCTGAATGGAATTTCGAGACTGGTAATATGTCATTTATGACTTGCTCGCAAAATTTGGTGTCATTCCGAGTAGTATAGGCAGGTTCGGCATGTTGAAAGCGAATTCAAGAACTTAAAGTTCTTAAGTTGGATCCAATAGGTTTTGGGGTATGACTTTTAGATTTAACGTTGTTACGGACGTTCTGAAGGCTCGATCGAGTCCATATTACGATTTAGGACTTGTTTGTATATTTGGACGGGGCCTCGGGTGGGCCCTGATGCCATTGAGACATCGCGCGAGCCAAAAACAAGCATTAGAAGAACTACTGGTGCACTTGGTGCGACCTCACCTGCGAAGGACCAGCCGCAGGTGCGAAGACCGAAGGTGCGGAGTGTTGCCTCAGAGAGGGCTGCCCATTTTCGCAGGTGCGTGCAATATCCCGCAGAAACAGAGCCGCAGGTGTGCACTCCCTTCCGTAGGTGTGACAACTGGCCCCCTTCCCATTTTCTGCAGGTGCGGTCCTCGAGATGCAGGTGCGAAAACCCTGATGGCAGTAAGGTAGTTTTAGTACGAGACTTAGTCATTTTTGAACCATTTTCTTTCATCTTGGGGATTTGGAGAGCTTGCAAAGGAGAGATTCGACCTAGCAATTGTAAGGTAAGTAATTCTTACCACAAAGTGAGTTTAATACTTGAATTCTTGGGTAGATTAACACACAAAATTAGTAGAAATCATGGGTAACTATTTCCCTTGAAAATTTCCGGAATCCGAGCATGTGGGCCCGGGGGTACATTTTAGGATTTTTCAAATTTGGTTGAATTAATCATTTAAATAGGAGAATTTCAGACTTTTGAGCATATATTGACTTATTTATATAACATTTGGCTAGTTTCGAGTTCTTGGGTGACCAATTCGGGGATTTGAGCGCATTCTTAACCCGGGAAGTAAGCTTGAAACGAGGTAAGTCTCCTTTCTAACCTTGTAAGAGGGAGTTGTCCCCATAGGTGAAGTAAATAATTGTGTGTGTCATTATTTGTGGAGACTACGTACGTACGAGGTGACGAGAGTCCGTGCGTAGTGACTATTCGTATTATGTCCGGGTAGTTAGGTTCCCACCATGCCTTGTAAATTCTGCTAATTGAGCTATATGCCTTGTATTTTCCTTGTATGCAAGCTTGTTTGCAAGAAATCCTAGAACTAGATGTACTCAGACGAATCATTATTTTAGAAAAGGATTTAAGGAAAAATGCTGTGTTTATGTGTGACCGCTTCGCAATATGTATTCCGCTAGCGGAGTGATTCTTTCCACTACTCTCATGGGAACGGGTCGTACGCCACGGTCGGTTAATAAATGCATCTATGGTTCACATCGTTCGACCCTTCGGCAGTGCACACTTATTATTATGTTGGCCCAGACCGTACCTTCTGATACATTGTGCGCATGTTACTTGTTTGTAGTATTCATGACTTTAAAACTGTTAGATGTCTTGGAAGATAAATTCGTAAATTGTATGTTGGAGTTTCGCCTCATAAACAGGTTTCATAAGTATGCTTGATATTCATTGTTTTATTATCCATGTGTACTTGTTATTCTCTTTAATTGTTACACCTAGATATACTGTTTGGGCCCTAGTAAGTGTCAAGTCGGTCTCTCGTCACTACTTTTTCGATATTAGACTGGATACTTACTGGGTACATATTGTTTATGTACTCATGCTAGGACCTGTACTTAATTGTACAGGTTCTGAGGCAGGTGCATTTGGGTATCAATCCGGAGCTTGCCCTTGATTTCTTTCTGTTGAGGTTTCACGATGAGCTGCTTCTCCTGACGACATTGAGCAGCACCTTGGAGCTTTTCCTTTTGCTATATTTTTCTCAGACAGTAGGACAGATTTTTATTCCTTTTGATTTTACTCTACTTGATGCCTGTAGACTTGTGACACTAGTTCCTGGCATGCACGTTAGTAGACTATTCTTTTAGGATGTAATTATTAAATTATGACTCTCTTTTGGTTATTTCAGATTGAAATTTTCCTATGTTATTCGTTATTTCCGAAGGTTTTTAATTTTAAACCAGGTAAATGTTGGAAAAGTTTTGATAAAATAATGAAACTACTAGTAGATTAATGTTTGCTTTCCTAACACCGGTATTGGGCGCCATTGCGACCAGGGTTACGATTTGGATCGTGACAGTTGTCCCAGATCTTCATTTTCTTCCCTCAAATTTTTCACAAAAAAAAAAAAAAAAAAAGAAAAATTCCTAAGTGGTTTACTGCAATTGATGGAATAAGGATTTATTTAAAAGTGAAACTATTCTTTTTATTACTAGCAAAATGAATGAGATACTATTGAGATGAGCTTGGGACTGAGAAAGCAAAGCTCATGCAAGACCTCCAATGGAGGTTCTAGAGACTTCTGAGAAACAGAGATAGGTAGAGAGAGAAAGCGTAAAGGCGGAAGATGAAAATGAAATATCTGTTCTCTCATTATTACTGTAGAAAAATTTAAGTGTATATATGTACATGCTCCCATACGTATGACAGCTAAGACAAAAAGACAGCTAGTGACTACTCTAATTGTGTAGCAAACTACTATGCTAACTATTAACTCTACCTACCTGTATACAATACAATACAAGTACATGTAATATATTAATTAAAGTGCCTATTCTCAATACCCCCCCCCCCTCAAGTTGGATGGGAGGATCTCACAGCCAACTTGCCAAGTACAACAACATGTTTAACACCTGTGAGAGCCTTAGTGAGGATGTCTGCCAATTGGTCATTCGTGGCTACATGATGAAGGGAAATGAGGCCTTCCTGGAGCTTAGTTCTAACAAAATGGGAATCCACCTCAATGTGTTTGTCATGTTCATAAAACACAGGGTTGTGAGCAATGTGAATGGCTGATTGGTTCTCATAGAAGACAGTAATAGGACGGGATTGTGGGATAGTGAGCTCCTCAAATAACATGTTTAGCCACACTAGTTCTCCAACAAATTTTCTGAGGGACGTATATTCAGCTTTAGCTGATTACAAGGAGATGGTCTCCTGTTTCTTGGACTTCCAGCTAATAGAGTTTTCTCCTACTAGCACAATGTAGCCAGTAACAGATCTTCTGGAATTAGGGCATGATGCCCAATCAGAGTCACAATAAGCAGATATTGAGCAGTCAGCACTGTTGGAGAAAAATATCCCTAGTGTGGGATCCTTCATAAGATATCTGAGGAGGTGGAAGGCTGCAGTCAAGTGTGTATCTCTAGGTGCTTGCATAAACTGACTGAGAAGCTGCACACTATATGCTATGTCAAGTCTTGTGTTAGTTAGGAAGTTCCGCTTTCCTATTAGTTTTCTATAGTAAGTAGGATCTGGCAACAAGGTTCCTTTATTGGCATTTAGTTTCAGGGAAGGATCGAGTGGAGAAGACAAATTGCTGTATGCAAAGCAGTCATATTCCTTCAACATACACTGCCACAAATATGGTGGAGGATGAAATCTTTTTGTAGAACAATGAATAGTTATTACCAGAATGATTGTATCCCATAGATGATAGAGCCTCAGTTAGTTTTGCATACCACTGCCTGCTATCTTGTTTCAGTTCATAGAGGGTTTTGTTTAGCTTGCAAACCATCTTGTGTGAACTGGGATGATCAATCAAGAGTCCTGGTGGTACCTCCATATATACCTCCTCATACAAATCACCATGGAGGAAAGCATTGTTCACATCAAGTTGGAAAATGTCCCAGCCTTTCTTCACTGCTACAGTAATTAAGGCTCTAACTGTTGTCATTTTGACAACAAGGGAAAATGTTTCTGTGTAATCAATCCCTGCTTGTTGGGTGTAGCCTTTTACTACTAGTCTAGCCTTAAATCTTTCAATAGTTCCATCTGTCTTAGGCTTAACCTTTTAAACCCAGTTACAACATATAGCTTGCTTTCCAGCAGGTAGGGGAACTAGATCCCAAGTATGATTGGTATGACGAGCGTCAAATTCTTCTGTCATGGATACCTGCCATGCAGGGCTGAGTGCTTCCTCTTCATATGAAGATGGATCACTATCATGACAAACACTTGTCACTAAGTGTTGACTTTCAGAACATAGAGCATCAGTGTTGATGTGATTGTGGTTTGAGAATAATGCATTCAAAGAAGGTGAGCATTGAGAAGTGGTAGGTTGGGTTCTGCTAGGAAGGGTGTAGACATAGTCTTTGAGGTGGCTAGGAGTTTTGTGTGTTCTGGTGGACTTTCTGATTGTGGCCATTTCCAATTGAGGAGACATGGATGAATTAAGATCAACAACCTCATAAGAGGATGCATGAAGAGAATTATGGGATGATGCATCATTAGGTGGTGCTGAAGTATTATTTACGGGCGAAAATTTAGGGCGTTGATGTGAACCTGGATATGTGATATCTACAATGTCCTGACTATCAGGAAGGGGATCTTCACTCTCAACACGTGAAGGAAATGTGACTAACTTAAAGATGTTGTATGGGGAAACATTCTTGGAACTCAAGGTAAAAGGGAAAATGTTTTCATGAAATATGACATCTCTAGATATGTGAGTTTTCTTAATGGCTAGGCTTAGTACTTTGTACCCCTTTGTCCCAAAAGGATATCCTATGAACACATGGGGAGTTGTTCTGGGCTCAAATTTGTCCCTATGCACCTTAGGTGTAGTAAGGTAACAGAGGCAACACAAACTTCTTAAATGAGAGTAGTTGGGTTTCTTATTGTATAAAAGTTCAAAAGGGCATTTGTTATTTAGGTAGGTGGTAGGCAATCTGTTGATTAGGTAGGTAGCTGTCAAGATACATTTTCCCTAATATTTGGTTGGTAATTTGGATTGAAACATGAGTGCCCTAGCAGTTTCCAAGAGGTACTTGTATTTTCTTTCCACTACCCCATTTTGTTGTGGTGTGTAGGGGCAAGTTTTCTGATGAATGATCCCTTTGGATTGGTAGAAAGTGGTAACTTTATGAATGGTGAACTCCAGCGCATTATCTGATCTGATGGTTTTAACATATGCGTTAAATTGATTATCAATCGTGGCTATAAAGGCCTTAAGGGTTTGGAGAGCATTGTTTTTGCAACTTAGAAAATGTGTCCAAGTGGACCTACTGAAATCATCCACTAATGTGAGAAAATACTTGTAATTATCATAAGTGTTGACATGGTAAGGACCCCATATGTCAACGTGTATTAGCTCAAATGTTTTGGTAGAGACACTGGTTCTTTATGGGAAAGGAAGTTTGGACTGTCTATCCATGGGGAAAATTGAACAAATGAATGGTTGTCTAGGTGAAAAGGGTACATGTATGGTAGATATTCCTTTCATTTTGACAAAGGGAACATGACCAAGCCTATTGTGCCACAAGAGATTTACATCATACTTATCAAACACAACTGAGGACTCATTCTTATTATTGTGAGTGAATGTATTTACATTTGATGAAAAATGATACGAATGAGTAGGACTTCTGAAGTCTTCACTATTTACACTAGTAGTGGAAAACTAGTTGCAACAAGAACCAGTAATATCAAGATTTGAGAAAGTGCTTTTACCCTTTAGACATCTGGAACACAGATAGTACAATCCCTCCTTGCTATTACCAATCACCTGAGGTCTCTTCACTAAAGAGGCTGTAACAGACACAGTACATTAGTGAAGAGTACAATACATTTAAGATGTACTGTAAGAGAGTGGACAAATATTAGGTTATACTTGAAAGAAGGGACATAGAGGATTTTGTGTAGGATAATATCAGAACTAAGTATCACATCTCCAAATTCAAGTACCTTCACCTTATATCCATTTGGTAGGCTAATTAATAAGGGATATGGTAGGGTAGTGATGTTACTAAGTGCAGTTCTATTAAAGATCATGTGGTTAGATGCTCCTGAGTCTATGATCCAAAGGTCAGACTTTGATTCAAAGAATTTGCATGACGGTTTGTAAAAATCAATAGAAGAAGTGCAGACCACAATACCTTCGTAGTTGGTAGTGTTAGATGATGCTCCTATACTGCTTGTCTGAAAGTGCTGCAGAAGACTCATTATCTGCCCATATTGTTCCTTTGTTAGGTTGACATTTTGATTCTCTTCATGTGCTACTGAATCATCTTCCCTCTCAAGAAACACATCAGCTGGAACTCCATGTACATTTTCCACAACTCATTTTCCTCTATTGAACATGTGACCCCGAGTCTGGCTTGAATTGTTATTTTGATTGAACTATTGAGTATTGGCTGGATTATGATTTTGATTGTTGTATGAATTTCCTTAGGGATAGCCATGTAACTTGTAACATTTTTCCTTTATGTGACCCCGTCTCTTGCAATAGTCACATAATGGGCGGCCTTTGTTGTTCGGAGTATAATTTGTCTTGAAATTCCTAGATCCAAATGGACTTTGGTGTTGTGTATGTCACGACCCAAACTGGAGGATCATGACTAGTACCCGGGCCATACTTGCCGAACACCA
>ML284786.1:1175-11841 GCA_005239495.1 Nicotiana undulata
TATATATATATATATATATATATATATACATATGTATGTATTGGATCGGGCTGCGCGCCACAACAGTTATGTGTTATCATGGTACCTGTGGAGTGAGAGTGCTGAGTATGAGCTTGGACTATGCTAGTGGAGTCACGAGTGATGGAGAGGCCCTATTCATGAGTGATAATAGTCACAGTCGACTATTATATAGATCGGGCTGCACGCCGCAGCGTATGTTATATGGATCGGGCTGCACGTCGCACCAATATATACATATACATATATATACATATACATATATATATATATATATACACACATAGCCGATACATACTTGACAATGCCCAACATGGGGACACCTTGATTTCAATGTGTCTAGGGAGCTACATTCCCCAGACAAACTTTTGAATTTGCAACTCCATAAAGTCATTAACTGATCCTAAAAAAAACAAAGAGCTATATTAGGTCACTGTTTAACGAGAAGTCTCAATAACCTCTGGACTGCAAGAACCGCATAAGGCGCATGTCTATATAAGCCTAAAACACTGCTAGATAAGTATGCAAAGCTGAGTACGGACTCCTGCTCGAAATTTCAGGAAACAGACTTCACTCATAGAAATGACAGACTGTACAAGAGGCTGCACGTGTTTGAACTATGAAAGCTTAAGAACCTACTGAATAATCTTATTTTGATTTGTAAGTAAGATTTTATTGAGCAACAAAACTAATCAGCAAAGAAAGTGCCAAAAATGTAGAAATATATTGCAAAATCCCCCCTTTTTAGTCATATAAGGAACTGACAAAGCCAAGAACTCTATTAATATCACAAAAAACTTCCATTTTTTCTAAAATGCCAAAAGAAGAAAATTTTATATTTCATCCTTTGCATATCTATAGCTTTATCTTGAAAGCATGCCGTACAAAGGCCAAGAACTGAAGAATGAGATTGAGGGGAGCAAAGAGGGGAAAGTTTGGCTTGAATTTTCAATGATAAGCAGACACATTGTCCCCTCCCTTTCTCCTTTTTTCTTGATAACCGTGGTGTCCGGTCCAACTTGCGCACACCTCGACTAATTCCACGGGACATCTGCTACCTCCCATCAACACTTAATGGCCACTTTCTCTTCCTATGGTCGAGCCGGATCTCGCTTCCTACATTATGATTTTTGTTCTAGATTTCATTTCTTCGTAGTACGCTCGATCAACTTGCCTCAGAGCAACTTAAACAAAGAAGAGTTTTGTCTGGTCTGAATTCACGCACGGCCTGGAAACCCGCCCGATTTTTCCCGTTACACAACCAATCCCAATGGATTCTTTAATGATATGCAAAAATATTGTTCCCTCCCTCCCAAGGACATCACCAGAACATATTGGCTCTTTCATTGGGACCTAACAAAATGTGCCAAAAGCAACTTAAACAGAAGTAGACTCTGCAGATATATACACTTCCAATATCTTTGTAGGTCAGAAAATGGAAGACCTCGAACACACTTATACAATTTTATTTACACAAGTGTATAAAGATACACTAGGTCTATTGGGATCAAACTGGGTTTGTTGTTGTTGTAAGTGTATAAAGATACACTAGGTTTGTGTCACGACCCCAAATCCTAACATGTCGTGATGTCGCCTATCGTGGAACTAGGCTAGCCAACCATCACCTAACTACACATTTTGTTTCAATATAATTACTCAAACCAATAATTACCAGCATAATAAGCAATTAAAATTTTTCTCTACGTCTTTAAGCAAATATAACATAATCTACTGTCTAAACAAATCCCCCAAGACTGGAGTCAACCGATCACGAGCATCTAAGAAATAAACTAACTCTGCTAATGTAATAAGCAATGTCTAGGAATAAAATACTAATACTAATAAGGAAGGGAAATGGAGGAGCTACGGACACTGGACAACTACCTCGAAATCCCAAAGCTGATGACAACGAACTCGGACGACTACTGCTCCGAACCAGTACCTGGATCTGCACACAGGGGTGCAGGGAGTAATAATGAGTACGCCAACTTAGTAGTAATAAAAATAAATAACAGTCTGAAGTATAAGAAACACACAGCACAAAACACCAATCCACAAAACAGTAAAACATCAAGTCTCAATATAGTATACATAAGTTCGAAAACCAGTTTTCACAAAATCCGTTGAAACAAGTATAATTTTTCCAATATTTCTCAGTAAAACTCTCAGTAATATCAGTTTGAAAAATGAAGTGAATCATAGTCAAAATTTAGTAAAATATCGTCATAGAAATGCCCCTCGGGCCATAATCATCACTAATAACAATTTCTCTCAGCACCTCACCATCACTCAGTATCAGCCCCGCAGGCAACCTTACTGTCACTCATGCCTCCCAATCACTCGTCACTCACACTCAATAGGTACATGAACTCACTGGGGGTATGTACAGACTTCGGAGGGGCTCCTACAGCCCAAGCGCTATAAACAAGCCACATCATGGCATAAATCACTCTCAGGCACTCGGCCTCTCTCATACCATAACATCCTCACAACATTGGCCCTCAGCCTCACTCGGTCAGACACTCTCAGCATGCCACTCGAGCCATGAATAAAACGGGGTTCTCGACCCAAAATAGTATTTCATTTCAAGAAATAGTAATACTATCAAATAAGAGTGTCAACAATTTCACAATAAAGACTGAGTGTAAATTCATAGTTTCAAAGTGAGGAATATTAGTAAAATAGCCCCCAAGGGGTTAAACAGATCGGCCCTAGGCCCCAAACATGGCTTAAAACACTGATATTTCTATAGAGAATAAGCTTTAAAAGCAGTTTCGCAACTCAATAGTTGCCTAAAAGGTACATTTTTTTCCAAATTTCCAATTTGTGCACGCCCCACACTCGTCATCCAGTGTGTGCGTCACTCCAAATCCGTGAAAGGATGTAAAGTCCGGGGTTTTATACCCTCAGGACAGGATTTAAAGACATTACTTACCTCAAACTAGCCCGAAAAGCTACTCTGCAAACCCGCTTTCCTCTCGAACAACTTCCGAGTGCTCCAAATCTATAAAGATCAGATTTTTCTCATCAAATTATGCTAAGGGAATAAATTCCAATTGAAAACTACCACTTTTAGCACAAAACCTGAAATTAGCAAAAACCCGACCCCCGAGCTCGCATCTCAGAACTCAACAAATTTTATACCAAACTGTTCTTCATCATCTCACGAGTCCGTACATATAAAGAACTCTAAAATCGGAGTTCGTTTGACCCCTCAAATCATCCTAAAAGGTCTCATAATCTCAAGCCCTAACTTCACCTTTTCTACTAATTTTCATGAATTAAACACTGATATTTTGATTCTTTTTCACATATAATCGAGTTTTAGGGTCCAAAATCCTTACCTCAATGAAGAACAATGATTTCCTCTCTTAAAAATCGCCTCAAAAGCTTCTTCCCCTTAAAAAATGGTGGAAAAGTGGGTATTGGTCGCGGAAGGGTTTTAATTTATACTTCCCATGTCCGGACACTGTGCAATCGCGGCTCCAGGAGTGCGTTCGTGATGAAAAAAATTACCAGCCCTTATTTAAACCTATGCGATCGCGGCCTTCTCTATGTGATCGCATAGAACAAATTTTCCAACAACCTTCTCCAACTCTTCCGGATAGCCTCTAGTATACTGGTCATAACTTTTCGTACAAAACTTTAAATTACAATTGGTTTATTTTTCTGAAAACTAGACATCAAGAGCTACAACTTTTATTTTTGGATCATCTTCAAATTCCTTATAGATTGTGAGTTATAAGCTTCCAAAGTCGGGACAATGCAACAGAAATTTTACTCTATGCGATCGCGGGAAGCCTAACTAGATTTTTCCAAATTATTTCTATGCTAACGCATCCAGATCAATGCTAACACACTGTACACCCCTGAAGCCAAAAACCAGCAACTAGAAATGTCCTAGAAATTGTAACGACCCAGCCGGTCGTTTTGCGTATCAGGGTCCCGTTTCCTTAAATGAAACCTTCCATAGCGGCTATTCGAGCTTTATGACTCGCGGGAGCGGGTGGTCCGGGATTTGGGAATGATTTGGATGGTTTAGGAACACTTGGTTCCTTAAGGCTGGCCTATTTGGCCAAGTTTGACTTCGGTCAACATTTTGAGCAAACGACCTCAGAATCGAGTTCTGACAGCTCCAGTAGCTCCGTATGATAGTTTCGGACTTGGGCGTATGTTCGTCTTGGGTTTTTGATGACCCGGGAGCGTTTCGGCGCCCGAAATGGAAATCAGGATTTCCTTAAGTTTAGAATTTGGCCTGGAACGGGACTTCATGCTATCGGGGTCCAAATGGAATTCCGGGACCGGAAATGGTTCCGAATAGTCATTTATGACTTGTCTGCAAAATTTGGGGTCATTCCGAGTAGTATAGACCCGTTCGGCGTAATGTAATGCATTCTAGAATTTCAAAGTTCTTAAGTTTGACTAATTTGGTTTTGGGGTTTGATTATGAGTTTCGTTGTTGTTTTTCATGTTCCGGAAGTTCGAGAGAGTCCGTATCATGAATACAGACTTGCCGGTGATTTTGGACGGGGTCCCGGGGGGCTCGGGGGTGTTTTAGACCCCCGGGAGCTAAGTTAGAAAAACCAGAAAATTCCTGTCTGGTTTCCTTCTCTGCGATCGCAGAGGGATAATTGCGATCGCAGAGAGGGATTTCTTCTGGGCTAAATTTTGTTCTCTGCGATCGCAGACATCACCCTGCGATCGCATAAGTCTCTTCCCCCACCTTCTGCAATCGCAGACCTCACTCCTGCGATCGCATAATCCTAACTCCCCATTCTCCGCGATCGCAGGCCCCATCTATGCGATCACATACCGTCGTTTGGGGCCCAGGACCATTTGTTATCCGCAATCACAAACCTCCAGCCGCGATTGCAGTGGTCCGGCAGCTTGGTCTCTGCGATCGCAGGCTTGATGCTGCGATCGTAGTGAAGGTTTTCGAGGGTAGTTTCAGAATTTCGGGCGCATATTTTGATCCGGTCCTTGGTCCGAGGAGTGCTTTTATCGAGGTGAGTCTCCTTTTTAACCTCGTAAGAGGGAATTGTTCCTCTAAGTAACCTTGTTTGCTATGGGATCTTGTTTGGGTGCTACGTACGCACCGAGTGACGAGAGTCCGTACGTAGTGGCTATTACTACTTCGTCCGGGTAGCTAGGACACATCATGCTCATTGTTTTTCCCTGTTGTAGCATAGACATGACTTGTATACTTGTGTGATTGGTATGGTTGTCTTTGAACGTTGTGATACTTGGCTTGATTTAAGTGTGATAAGAGAATCACGGCAGAGTGATGATTGATTATATTATGGGATCGGGCCGTACGCCACGACAGAGTGATGATTGATTATATTATGGGATCGGGCCGTACGCCACGGCGAGATTGAGACTACCAGGGTGGGATCGGGCCATACGCCACGGCGAGATTGAGACTACCAGGGTGGGATCGGGCCGTACGCCACGGCGGATATCAAACTTGTTTGATTTGAGATTGTTATTTTATGCCGGATATTGATGTACGCACTCGTCACCTCAAGTACATGGCGCCCATACAACAAACAGTAACAAAACAACCTAAGGGGAAGTCCCCAACACAGAGTTAGGCAAGCCACTTACCTCGACTGCGCTAATCAACTCAATACCACGCTCTTGCCACGAGTATCCGACTCCGCACGGCCCAAATCTATTCAATTAGATTGCATAATGTAAATATCACTTTAAGGAATCAAAATAACTAATAAGTTCGAAGCTAATACGCGAAATCAGGAAATTTGCCCAAAAAGTCCCCCGGACCCATGTCTCGGAATTGGGTAAAAATTATAAATTTCGAACACTATAAGAACTACTCAAATTGGATATCAAAAACCTAATCAAAACTCAAAAATTCGGCCTAGAAACTTTATCCCAATTTTCCACCATAATTTCGAATTTAAAGGATGGATTAAGGAGTATAATCATGGAAATTAGCCTAAATCGAGTAGGAATCACTTACCTAAATTGCCCAGGTGAAAATCTCCCCCAAAAATGCACTTTTTTGAGCTCCCAACTTCAAAATATGAAAAAATGGTTCAAACCCTCGATTTTGGGTATTAAATGTTCTGCCCAGTTCTTTGTTCTATGCGATCGCGGACTTCCAGTCGCGATTGCGAAGAGTATTCCAACACGCACCTAAAATTCTTCTACGCGAACGCATTGCACTATTTGCGATCGCGTACCTTATCTACTCAAAGCTACGTGATCGTGGTTGGCTTCACGCGACCGCGTAGAGTAATACCCAATTCTTCAGCTGCCTAAGCTTCTATGCGATCGCGACTTGGACCACGCGAACGCGGAGACTAATTATGCCCAAACACTGCGATCGTGAACCCCCTTGTGCGATTGCATATAACAAATCCTGCCTGTCTCAGCTCACTCTACGCGATCGCGGATGAACTCGTGCGATCGCAGTGAACAAATGACTGCTGCTAAAAAACCAGAAAACCAGTAGTTCTCCTAAGGCCAAAAATGCCTGTTTGAGCACCCGAAACACACCCGAGGCCCCCGGGACCTCAACCAAACCTACCAACCAACCCTAATACCTCATCCGAACTTAGTCGAGCCTTCAAAACACATCTCATAACATCAAAATCATCCATTATGCATGGATTCAATCCTAAGAACTTATGAAATTCCCAAAATCCACACCCGATGCCGAAACACGTCAAAACTCATCCTAATGACCTCAAATTGTACACACAGGTCATAAATGACACTATGTACCTACTTCCACTTTCGGAATTCCGTTCCGACTCCTATATCAAAATATCACCTATCGGCTGAAATCACTGAAGTTCTAACTTTCGCCAATTCAAGCCTAAAGCTACTACAGACCTCGAAAACACATTCTGAACACGCTCCTAACCTCGAAATCACCCAACGGAGCTAACGGAGTTGACGGAATTCCATTCTGGATCCGTTTTCACACAGTTCTATCTACGGCCTGATTTCTAAAGCTAAATTTCACATTTAAGGACAATGTGTCCAAAATCCCTCTGAATTTCACTATTCAACGTTCCGACAAGTTCCAAAAGCAAAAATAGACATGGGAGAAGCAGTTATTAGGGGATCGAGGTGCTAACTCTCAAAAAGACCGATCGGGTCGTTACAGTTTCCCTTGATTCCCTGACAAAAACCTTATATTTTAGCATGTATGGGCGTTAGGAGACAGTAATATATCAATAGAAACATAAATCTAAAACAAAATCCTTACATTGGGGTTAGGGATTGTACTACGGCATTTTTTCTCCTTCAAAAGGCTCTCATGTATGTAGTTACATGTTTTTGTTTCTCCCCCAAATCTCTTAGTTTTTATACACTTTTTGGACCTGGACACAATAGGTGCACACACCAGGCATCATGCAGCTGGCAGGCGCAACGCCAGGCGCACCGTGCCTCTTATCGTGTGCATGTTGGCCTTTTCGTCGCACCTCTTATAGCGTGTGTTGGCAGGCGCTGCGCCCCTGACGTAGTTGAGGCTAGGTACTACTTTTTTTTCCTCGTGTGATGCTTGTGTGTTGGGGTGTAAATGTACTATTTTGGCACGTTATTTTCCTTCATCCTCGTTCATTTTTACCCTATAGTCATCCTATGTCACCTCACATGTCTGTCACGACCCGAAATTCCCACCGTCGGGATCGTGATGGCGTCTAACGTTGAACCTGCTAGACAAGCCAACGTATTTAATTATATTTAGTAAAACCTTTATTATTAAGCGAGAACAAGTAAAAATCGGCCTTTTCGTAAGTTAAAGTTTAAAAGTAAGAACAGATAAAAAAAAGGAAATATGTAACTAAATCCATAAACTTAGCAAATTCTCAAAAACTAGCCATCCCGGATCTTTGGAATCACAATGTCACGGACTATCTATGATTAATACAGATAAAAGGTCTGAAAGAAATAATACAACTGTTTTCTGAAGTACTAGAAACAGAAATAAAGGAAAGTGGAAGGAGACGCCAAGGCCTGCGGACGCCTGCAGGACTACCTCGGAGTCGCCTAGTGGACTGAAGGAAGCCACCTAGATCAATATCCACTGGGTCCTGTACCAGAATCTGCACAACAAGAATTGTGCAGGTGTAGTATCAGTACAATCGACCCCATGTACGGAGTAAGTGTCGAGCCTAACCTCGGTGAAGTAGTGACGAGGCTAGGACACGACAAATAACATCACATGTGCAATTCAATAATATATAAAAGAATAACGACAAGGAGTAAACAGTTAAGTACAAAAACGGGGAAAACATGCTGGGGAAAAGGGGTAGCTATTACTGAACTAACGGTACAAAGCAACAGATTAAATATCAAAATAACAACAGGAATTAACAACACAGAACAAACAAGTACACGACATCACCCTTCGTGCTTTACTCTCGTCCTCACCAAAATAAGTGCACGACATCACCCTTCGTGCTTTTACTCTCATCCTCACAATGCAATAAATAAATACACGGCATCACCCTTCGTGCTTTTACTCTCAACCTCACAATAAATAAATAAATAAAAACAGCATGACATTAACCTTCGTGCTTTAAATATCACATCATGACACGGCATCACCCTTCGTGCTTTTACACTCTCATCCTCACAATGCAATAAATAAATACACGGCATCACCCTTCGTGCTTTACAATCTTCCTCACCCAAACAATATCAAAAACAACAGTTGGACAAAGAAAATCAACAACATGAATCATAAATCACAACATCCCGGCAAGGGAACAACAACAGAATTAATAATACCGTCCCGGCAAGGGACACAGCTATAACCAATCTCGCTCAAGTGTATAACTCAACAAAATATTCCTCAACCGAACGATTAATCAACGGTATTCACAACCAAGAATTTCCATCAAATGAATAACCACCAAGGTGAAATTTAACTCATAACACAATGAATATAGATGAAAATCACATATATCATAAGAACCGACTCACGGGCATGCTTGACAACAGTGTATAGGTACTCGTCACCTCACCTATACGTTGAACATGGATTAAAAACATAGCAAATAAGACTCAACACCTATTCCCTCAAGCTAAGGTTACGCCAAACACTTACCTCGATGCCACGAACACATTTCAAGCCTCAACTACCGCTTTACCTCTTGATTCCACCACCAACTCGCTCGTATCTAGCCACAAGTCACTTAATTATATCAATAAATGCTAAATGAATCAATTCTAATGCATGGAAATGAGTTTTCTAAAGTTTCTTCAAAAAGTCAAAAATCGACCTCAGGCCCGCTCGGTCCAAACCCGAAATTCGGACCGAAACCCAATTACTCATTCACCCCCGAGCCCGGATATATAAATGGTTTTGGAATCCGACCTCAATTTGAGGTCTAAATCCCCAAATTTTAATATTCTTAGGTTTTACCCAAAATTCCCAATTCCACCATGAAAACCCTAGATTCTAGGATGAAACCTTGTAAAAAGAAGTTAAGGAATAAAGAAAATGAGTTAGAAATCACTTACTAATGTTTTGGAGAAGAAAGTGTGTTTGGAAAATCGCCTCTTATGTTTTTAGAGTTTTGAAAAATGAAAAATAACTGAAAATCCCGTTTAAATATACCCCCCTCAGGCCCCCACCGCGGACCGCACAAAAGGGGAGTGCAGACGCAAAGGCCCTTCCGCGGACAGCACAAAGACGACCGCGGCCGCGAAGGCCCTCCGCGGTCCGCACAAAACCAACCGCGGACCTCGCTGGTGGATTCAGAGGTCTGCACTTCTGTGACCTGCATCAGCTATGTTTTAAGCCTAAAAACATCCCGGGACCTACCTGAAACTCACCCGAGCCCTCGAAACTTCAAACCAAATGTGCACACAACCTCGAAAATATCCTACGGACTTATTCGTGTAATCAAATCACCAAAATAACATCATAAACATCGAATTAAACCTCAAAATCAATGAAATTTCTCAAAACTTCTTTAAACATCAAATTTTGCATTTTATGTCCGAATCACGTCAAATGGATTCTGTTTCTTACCAAACTTTACAGACAACACATATAAATCATGTCGAACCTGTACCGGGCTCCGGAACCATAATACGAGCCCCATACCAGAGGTTTCACATAACATTTCACTTTCAAAAACCTTTATATTTTTCAAAAAATAATTTCTTTTAAAAATTCATTTCTCGGACTTGGGACCTCGGAATTCGATTCCGGGCATACGCCCAAGTCCCATATTTTNTAATTTCTTTTAAAAATTCATTTCTCGGACTTGGGACCTCGGAATTCGATTCCGGGCATACGCCAAGTCCCATATTTTCCTTACCCTCCGGGACCGTCAAATCACAGGTCCGGGTCCGTTTACCAAAAATGTTGACCAAAGTCAACTTTATGCACATTTCAAATTCAAAATTGTTAATTCCTCAGTTTTTCACATAAAGGCTCCCCGGCTACACGTCCGGGCTGTGCACGCAATTCGTGGTAAGATAGAAGAAGGCTTTCATGGCCTCGGAAAACAGATTTAGCTAGAAATACACGGGATGACCTTTTCGGTCATCACAATGTCTGTTAATTAATTTAATCACTTTATGAACTTCAAAGAAGTTCCAAATTAGTTATTGATGTTACGTGGTATTACATGATATACTTTGGGCAAGAATAGGG